>JAUMHL010000002.1:1239622-1251230 GCA_032362345.1 Sandelia bainsii | reverse complement strand
CCGAGGGTAAAGAGTGGGGGTATATATGCAAATCTCCTATTCTATAAACCTTGCAATAGAGGGGATAATGGAATTTTTTAAAATAATAATAAAAGACAAATCCTGGGCAAATTTCATACAATTAGCCTTTAAACTGTCCGAGATATTGTGAGTCAAAAAACGAAAATAAGCAGAATGTACACGTTTGGTCCCCCAAGGTGCCTCAAGGGTTAAAGGGTTCACAAACTTTTAAGCACCACTGTAAATTTCATTACTTTCCACAGCACAAAACAGATTTTACTAAATCTTGTTCTAATGAAGTGGAGGCAAGTATCTCAGAGGATATGTCAAAATCTAGGTAAATAAAACCAGAACTATCTGCACCGTGCCTTGGAAAGGTCTGTAACTGAATGTGTGAATGAAATAAAATCAGCTAAAGAAGCTGGTATGCTTAAAAAACAGGTACAGAAAAAATACCACCACTTTAACACCAACTTTTAAGGAAACAGCCGCCACAGTTGGACTCATTTGTATCACTCTGTAAAAGCAGGTATAACAAGCCTTCCCTGTTTCGTCAGGCACCGGGGCCAGTAAAGAGTCTAATGAAAAAGTCAAACACACATTCACTGGAACATCCATACAAGGATTCTACTTCCACTCATCAACTATCCAACATTTCTCCTCCTCTTGTGGGAAATTACAAGGCCGACACACAATAGTCTCATGCGTTTGTCTCTGTGTACGTGTGCTTGCACATGGCAATAAAAAAATGTGTTTGTGTGAACCTGTGGCAGAGTAACTTAGCAACAACCTGAAAAGAGCAGGAATTAAATGCCGCACACACGGAGCCACGTAAATCCAACCTCTACATTAACTCTGCAGGGACTCTTGAATGGTCAATAAAAATGCCCCGAGACCTTGATGCAGATCTGATTGTCCTGAAAGCAGCATAGGCTGCTTATCTACTGCGTGGAGATAGGCTACAGTAATTCACTTAGGTCCCAGATACTTCAGATAAACTCCTCTGCTGGGAACACAACAACAACAAGACAGACATGGCAAGAGGAAACACCATATTCCCAACTCAATACATACCCCACACGCAAACCTCCCCTTCCTCCTCCCTCCTTCCCTTCTTCTTCTCATCTATCTTTCCATCTAAGTTCCTCTGTTGCCTTTCTAAAATGCTATCCCCAGACTTGTGGATGAACTCCCTCACTCTCCTCTTACCTCCTTAGTATCCCTCCCTTTTCTTCCTTATCTCATCTGCAACTTTCCATCTCTTTTTCTCTCTCTCTCTCCTTTTTTTGGCACATTGAAGCGAGCAGACCACATCCTGCAGTGAAGGCATTATCTAAAAAAAAAAAAAAGAAAAATCCATAAAAGTCATCAGTGTTTTTGTTGTTTTTCATTTCTGAACCTGCTGCTTCAGCGAGCTATACCCCCCCACACAAACACACACACCCCAACCCCCTTCACCTCCTGATGCAGACAGAAAGAGAGGCCAGTTGATCAGTAAACCTTCAGAGTGATGCCAGTGCTACATCCTCTCTCTCTCTCTCTCTCTCACACACACATATACACACACACTGACAGCAGTCAGCTCTTGGATCTAAGTACAGTCAGCGCAGGTCTTTTGCAGCTAGTTTTTCAGTCTGTCCTTCCAAAAAAAAACAAACCCACCACACATTTCACTCACCACTACTTCAGTTTTGGAAGACATATAGTACCTTTACTTAAGTACTAGTGTAAAAATAATATAAATAATTCAATATCCAACTTAAATAAAAGTATAGATAGTATACTTAATGTAAGTAAAAGTACTCATTCTGCAGAAACCTGTCCTGTGCCTCTGACTGATGCTCAAGGAGGATGTACTTTTAAAGAGCCTGGAAACTTTAGAGTTCACATTTGGAAGAAAAAAAAACACATATCCTAATGTATTATTTTATAAGATTTCAGTCAAAGTGGCTTTGTGTTTTATTGTGTCTTCATGTAGAACCACAAAGGACTAATTGAGTTTTGCAAACAACATATCTTGGACATAGAGATCTTGCATGTCATTCTCTCTCTCACTCATTACATTATGCATTACTTACTAACTTTATCACCCAATTTACATTTAAATGTGTCTCAGGTCTCATCACAAGCATATATGCATATCCAAGGCTCAGCAGACCACTTGTGTTCAGATTTCGTTACTGCTGCGTCACTTGCAGCAGTGAGAACATTGGTTGGAGAGCTAAAGCATGGAGGCCAATCTGGGAGAGGGCAGACAGAAACAGGCTCATATATGTGTTGACACAGGTGATTAGCAAGTCACAGGGGAACAGGTGGGGAGGAACGTCAGATCACAGGTAAGGCGTCAGGTGTGAGGGCAGTGCAGGAGAGTGAGATAAGATGTGAAGCAACAAGGATTTTACTGGATATGTACATGACAAAAGAGAAATGATGCACAAGACCAGAGCCAGCTCACGGCATAGGTGAACTAGGCGGTCGCCTAGGGCGCCACTAAGACCCTAAAATAAAAGTCACTTGTATATATCGTCAGTCACGGGTTTTTGAGCTTGTTTTCTAAAGTGTAAACTTATTTGGGCCTCATGATTCTCTCCACAAAAAAGTGAAACGTGATAGTCCTTTTCCAGTGTCAGGCGTGTAGAAAACACAGACAAAGTGTGATGTTCGGAACGCCCTTGTTTTATGTGGGATTGACCCAAATGCGGAGAGGACTGCAACGGGTTAGAAGACACACGCTATTTACTGTTGTAACACCCACAGCGCTAGAAGCGGAATCCCACCGGGAAACGGTGTTATATTTAACCGGCCGACTAGACAACAACGAAACAGGAGGAGCGAACAGGTGATGAAGCGATCGGCGAAGCAATCAGAAATACCAAAGTGGTAGAAGCTTGTGACTTAGAGGAAAACACGATGTCTGAGCGAGGAGAAGGTGAGTGAACTTCCTGTTTATATCCTTTCCTAACCAATCCTAGCTCTTCCTCGCGCTCACCTGACTCGCTCACCTGACATCCAGCCAGGATCCGTCCACAACCTCGTTTCCTCTGTTCCACCCGCCCGGTCACACAGACCTACACACGCACACCTCAACCTCACAGAGCGATAGAGTGACAATGTCTGGGAATAAGTGGGGAAAATATCGAAAAACATATTAAAAGAGTGGGAGAAAGAGAAAGAGGCATTGAAAGACTGGATCCAACCTCAAAGACATTCTGCGGATTTATCAAGTGTGAAATATGAGCTCATCATGCAGATTTAATACAGCAGATGAACAGATCTGATGGTCGAACAGTTATTCAATGTTTCTATGTCTGTCGTGAGATCTGGCAACACTGATCACAACTAGATAATAATTTTTGTTATGTTAAACACAACAAGTCTGCTGCAGCTACATGTTTGACTTGTACTGTACAGTAACAGGTACATCTACTCTACATCTGTCCTGGACAGATGCACTGAAAAATATTTGCAGAGGCCTCTAGAAGCCATCAGAGACTTTGGATAAGATTTTAGTGCTACGTTATAGTTTTATGTTGTCTTGTTTGCACATTCTGGTTCTATAAGATCCACAGTTTACAAGGCCCATTGTTGGCAAATACAAGTACAAAGTATTCACTGACCATATCACCGTTTTGAGTTAAACACGCACTGCAACTTTAATCTTCATATTGTGGGGTCAGTCAGGACTTTCTAAATATTAAATTAAATTAAATTAGGGTTAGGGGTGCGCACAAATCGTAATCTCGCCTAGGGCACCAAAATGGGTAGAGCCGGCTCTGCACAAGACAGAATGGTGACAGAAAAAAAGGCCCCAAATGGCCACCAGGCAGTTTTCAACCTGGAAACATCATCTATAAGTTGACAGTGCTACCCACCTTTCTACCGTTCAAGCAGCACCATGAAGTCAGAACTCAAGGACAATTTAACATTTGACCAGAAGGAACCAAGAATCTAATACTATTGAATCTGGTTTTTATGGACGACTGCTTTACTGCTTTGTGAATTTTCAGCTGAAAACTAAAGTTTATTGGTATTTCGCAGTGTTGTTGACTAGTATGTTAAATCATTTAGAGAGACACACCTGAGCACAGAGAACCCTGGCTGGATTAGCAAAAGATGCAACAGATGTCAACAAAAATTGTCAGACTTCAAATGAAGCCAAAGCAGACTGAGAGCGGTGTAGCAGCTAAACCTATGGAGGTATCTTCCTCTGTGCCACTGCTTCCTCCAGCAAATTTTGGCAGAAACTATGGCTGATAGGAAAGCAACCAACACACTCAGAGCAGCTCCACTATCAAACAATACAGTTGGCTGTTGGATGAAGGACATGTCTCTCAGTATTGCTGTCAAAGCGCTGGGTAAACTGAAACAAGCCAGTCTGCTTGTGGTGCAACAGGATGAGCTGATATTAGTTTTTTCAAGGACCATTACAAAGACTGGAAACGATGCAAGAATGTATGAAAAATGTGAAAACCTAACATCCAGTGGACACACTGCATCATTTACAGCATTTACAAGTTTTGCTGTACTTACACACTCAATTGTTTTAAACATGCATCTAGTGGCATCTTTTGTCACCAACATGTTGATAAAATCAGCGTCACCCACTAATGCAGAGTTGTGGATTGAGTGTAGCGATAGAATAGTTCAGTGTCTCATTCCTGAGATTTGCTGAACATTTTATGTAGTGGATACAAAACAGGTTATTGTAATTACATAGAACTTGAACATTAGTCAACATTAGCCTTCTAGTTAATGTTACATTGCCACTCAGAGATTGACCCCAGCCTCTCGTGTACTTGCACTTGCGCTGCCCTGGCTACAAGAGCTCTAGCTTCAGGCTTTACAGAGGCCAACAGCTTGAAATGACATGGCTGGGGACCATCATCATTCTTCACCACACTGTCTGCTTCAGGTGATTCTAGAGGGCAAAAGTCATCCACCTTTAAAAGAGCCCTCTGTGGCATAGGTACCTTGTAATGTTGTGCCACTGTCCATAGTTAAATGGCCAGGAGACATCACACTGTCCAGTCCAGCTCTTGAAGACTCATGAACAAAGAGTTTGAATGATTCTTTTAAGCCTTTAGTTGTGTCTCTTGGTTTATTTTTTACCTAATTGAAATTCTGCATTGTGCCTTTGAGGTCATCTTAGTTGGATGCCTGCTTCTATGAAAAAGTGGTCATGGAACTACATCATATCACTTTGTCTCACTTTTATTCTGCTTTCATTGACTGGACTCCAGGTTTGCTAACATCTTACTCCAGTTAGCTTTCATTGATGTCTTTAGCCTATAGTTCACACAGATGTTCATTTTTGTAACTTAGATGAACATCAGCATCTGTCTATAATTGACTGAATTTTTCTTGCCATTATATCTTTGGGCCAAAAACTACAAATGACTTATTTACTGCCAACCCCAAACTATACCATGTGTTTGTAGACTGATTTCCAACTTTCCAGTGAACTCTGAACATCAAAAGACACCTGAGGGAAGAGTTGGGGTTCGAGAAGCTCTGTTGGACGCAGAACAGAATCATTAGACTTTGTATTTGAAATTTTCATTTAACTGCCTGAGACAAATCCTTTACAGGCACGTTCAGTTTCTTTCCTTCCTTGCATATATCCAGCTAGTTTAATGTTTTTGCGCTATGATGTGCAAACAAACTGATATTTTCGTCTTTCTCTATGTGCTATTAAATAATAAGAAATAATAAGAACAACTTCAACGTATACTTCATCATTCTCACCTAACTCTAAACTCAACCTCAATCCTAAACCTAAACAAGTTTAAGCTTTATCCTTGAATCCCAACTCCAAATCCAACTGCTAGTCCTGAACTAAACTCTTTAATAGTTGAGAATTGTCCAAAATGTTTTCCACCTGGTTCTTACAAGGATGTAAAAACAGGAACACACACACACAGACTGTCAAGCACAGACGGTTGTTACTGAATAAAACATTTGAGACATGAGTAAACTGACTTTTTTACCAGCTGAAGCTGGGCTGCGGGAACAGTGCGAGCTTTGATGTGCAGATGTGGTGGGGAGTTAAATAAACAGCGGGAGACCACTGCCTGCCTCACTGCACGTAGTGACTACAAGACATCCCAGATATCTGATATAGTGTGTGCAGGAGGAGAATAGTGCTTTATTAGTATATACATAGAGCATATATTAGATTAGATTAGAAATTGCTTTCTATGTTAGAAAATAGAAATTACGGGTTTTGCAATTTCACTTTTCATTTTCTAGAAAAAAAACTGATCTAGCTGCTTGCACATACAACAAGAAATACATATCAGCCCCTCTAAAGTTCACTAATTAACACATTATATGTTGTTTGTTTTAGTGTACAGTGTACAACATGTGTGAACCCTTGGAAAAGTTGTTTTTCTGAATTAATTGGTCATACAATGTGATCTGATCATCATCTACTGTGTGACAAGAAGAGATTATAGACAAACCACATACTAACATTAAAGCATCATCTCAACAGTGAAGTATGGTGGAGGGAGCGTAATAAATTGGGGCTGCTTTGCTGCCTCTGGCCCTGAACAGCTTTGCCTTGTGGAGGGAAAAATCAATTCTCAATAAAGGTATCCTACTGAAGCTGGCTGATGCAGAAAGTTAATCTACTGTAGAATGGCTTCAAAAAATAAAATCCACTTTTGGAGGCAGGATTCTACTGGGCTGAATTCTGGACTCTAATCAGAGGAGTTGAAGCAGTTCTGTGAGGAAAAAAGTTGTGCAGGTCTAATCCACAACTACAGGAAGCTTGTTTCAGGTTGTTGCAGTCGAAGTAAGTTATTAAATCCACCAGCACTTAGAATATTTACTGGCTGAGTAAAGACATGAAATATTAAAAGTGTTTGTGTGTTATTAGCTTTAGAACATTGTGTTTCTCTACTTGTGACTTAGATGAAGATCAGATCACATGTTATGATTAATTAGAACACATAACCAAGTCATTCCAAAGGGTTAGTTGTTATAATTTTATAATTACAATATATTCATAATTTTGATCAAAATAATCCAATATTACAATATGATGCATTAACATGTGACCAACATCTAATGTTGCTGGTAGAAGAGCTAGTTTAGGTCTGTTTAACTCTTAGCAGTAACCTTTTCCACATGAAAAAAAAAAAAGTAGAAAATTGAATAAAATGTTTTAAAATGATCTATGTAAAAAGTTTACATTTTCTGTCTGTGAAATGTTGCGTAGAAAATTAGAATATGGGAGCGCCGTTATTTACTTTCAAGCCTTGTGCTTTTTGAGAGGAGGGGATCTAAGCATCCAGTTTAACTCCAGTAACTTCTTTCTTTTTAACTCACTGTAAAAGTACATATGTTTTATCCACAGTACCTTAATAAAGTTATGCAAAAATGGCCCCTTTCAATATTTTGATGGTGCATTAATATGTATGTTCCACTGACCTACTGTAGTTTAGCCACCATCTAGTGTCTAAGCCTAAAGGCCAAGTGACAAGACTTTTCTCATGGCCTGTCAGAAGTGATATTTTCCTGTGTGGCCTCATGGTGGGACTGATGTCTCACTGTTACTATGAATAAATACTGATGGAGATGCCTGTTTATAATCACTCGTTGTCATAGTAACATGATGGTGCAGCACCAGGGTGTCAGCTTTAGTGCAAAGCAGTAGTTCCTTTTGATAGCAGTGTTTTAGATGTCAGGAATACTGCTAATGAACATTTACCTGATCCTTGTGATGATGAAGAATTTGTGAATCAGATCCTTTAAGAGAGACATTCAGAGTCCTGATCAAGACACTACAAACAGCTGGCAGAGATGGGGCAGCCTATAGCTTTCTGTCTGTACCAATCAAACTGTGACATGGACTTTATGCACAAAGACAACTGGGTTAAGGTTAGGCACAAAAACTGAAGATAAAATAACTACTTCCTGGAACAATCTTATTACAACACACACATCTCACACAGTCAATTAACAACCATTTGTGTCTTATACCAACGCTAACAGGTACTTTTAGTGTCTATATGTGAATCCAGCAGACATGACAAAGTGTTAGTACCTGACAATAGCGGTGACAAACAGGTAAACAACAACTTCATTGGTTGATGGAGGCATACAACTGCGGTGCAGTAATTCTAGTTTCACTATTGCTCACAGTCGACTTCATGGTGGTGTTTTTAATCAGATCTTCCAGATCCAGGTGTATTTATACTACAGCCACTTGAAACACACTCACTGCACTCTGTGCTCTGTGGGACTTCTTAAACCAAAGAACTCAATGAATATTTATTCAGTCACTTATAATATGTGTTATATTGATTAAGATTACTTAGCAGAGATGTGTTGTCATTTTGACATGAGTCTTTTTTGTCAAAATGCCAAATTAAATCAAACATTATTTAGTGTTAAAGAATAAAAATGAAAAAGGTTGAATACTTTTTATAGTCACTATGCAGCATAAACAGATGATCTAATTAGAGTTGTAATGTTGTAAAGTCAAGTTTTTATAGCAAATGATTCAGATCTCTTTACTTCACCACATATTCAACACTAAGTGTTGAATGACAATTCTTTTTCTTTTTTTCTCAGTGCCAGCTTCTATTGTGTACGTGTGTGTGTGTGCGTGTGCGCAGGAGAGTATGGAAGCCAGACCACACACACACACAGGCATAGAGGACAGAGACGGCTTGTATAACTAAAACAAATAGCTCAGCTGAAAATCCAGCTCTGTGGTGTGGCTGGATTTTCTTTTCCTATAAGCAACTGTGTAATGCAGCATTTCACTTTCTGAAAATAATGTTTGTGCTGCTGACAAAGCAACAGTCTCCCGCCCGCGCCAGACACCTGGACTTTATCCTGCAAAAAGCAGCATACACACAGACACACAGACACACGCACACACACACACACACACAGACAACTCCTTTGTGTGATGAAAACACTCAACCCTCAACCTTCAGCCTTGTGCTCCATGAGTGACTGTTTCTGAATCACTGTAAACCATAAACCTCGTTTCTGGCCTCAGCGACACTTTTTTTGCAAAAATCAAAATGTTTATATGAAATACAGTACAGGATACTGACTTCACAAAGTACAAAAATAAAAGTACTCCACTAAAATGTCTGTATATAAATAAGACACATAAACATATACATAAATAATCATAACGGAACAACTGACAAAATTTATAAACCATTAAACTGCAAAAACTGTTTACTGAAGTTTATTTCATTTTAGTTTCATATCATATTTACTTCGACTCCATACGACCATTTTCTCCAGGGACCAGGGCAGAGCATGTTTGATCCGGAATGAGCAAACAGCCAATCACGTCCAACATGCACGGATCCAGAGCAGCACAGACAAAACTGTTGATTCCTGCTGAGGACTTTGGTCATTGCAGCAGTGAAGAAGAGGTAAAAAAAATCAAATGGAAGTGATAATCACATTTTTAAAAAGCAGCAAAATAAAGAGAAAATGATGATGTAGTGATTAAATACACATTAGTGTGGCATAATTTTATAGGCTCCTACTGCTGCCCCCTGGATGTTTCTTTGTGCCCACTGCATGCTGGGATATTTTGATGAAATAATCTTAATGATGTGATGATGATCATCTGCAGACAGAGCAGGAACCTCCATCCATTTCACGCTCAACACAGTGTGACTCTGAGGAGGCTTATAAGGACGGGTTCAGCATTTCTTTTTTTTACCAAACACTAACAAAAGCAAAAAAGACCAACATGGGTGATCTGAGTGATCAAATAAAAAAATAGCAACATAGACCAGAACACATGGATGGACTAAGAGGAAATAGGACTCTGGGCACAGAGAGGTAAAGGCCACCTGCTGTTGCAAAATAAAGGCCAATAAGAGCAGTAGTAAGACTGCAAAGATCATGATCTTCTGAAATAGATTTAATATTACATCAGACTTTATTCAACATGTTTCCTTTGCATCATCTTGACATGGATACTTTGCTTTACCATTGTATCATCTGCAAAAACACAAATTAAAAATGCACAGTGTATGTATTAATCAAAAGTGCAAGGATTCTAACTCTGCAGTTATGAACATTTTGTGAGGCACCTGACAGGTGGATGAATCTAATCATTACACATTTGCATGTGTTGATTAGTTCGTCACTCTGTTCATGTTCAAAACATCAGCAAAAGAAAGAATGCTTGAATAAAACACCAGTATAGTTTGTATCAGAGGAGATCATCATAATACAAATATAATGCTAGCCAAGACGGGCAGATGGACCTGTTGGTACCCAAGAGTTTGGGTTAGGTTCGGACAGGAATTTTGAAATCATGTGTGGGTTCAGGTAGGGTTTAGTCACGTAGGTCAACAACAGTGCAGTTGTAGCCTGAATGTTTCACTTGTACATTTTATGAATGAAAAGCTGGACTACATGAATCCACGCTTCTTCTTTAGTCTAATTGAAAAAGTGCTGTTAAAACTTAAAACGACAAGGTGGCTCTGATGCTTCAGGAATTAAATACGATACACTTGTTAGGTTTGGGGCAGGTTAGGCCACCACACTCCAGACCAAATCTAATGTCCTTGTGTATCCACAGACTGTCTGCACATACTGACCAGTGGGCACCACAGCGTTGTAGCTCATCTGTATTTATAATACTCATTAAATGCACCATTCATGAATGCTGTTATACAGTATGTGGATGTTCATTTCATGTCCTACTCATCTTAAACTCATGAATGTGTGTAAACTGTGGCTTATAATGCAGAAAGAGGCTTGGTGACATCAAGTGTTTACACAAAATCATACAACTCCCAATACATTAAATACTTTTATTAATAAATATGAGACATGATACCAAAGATTTGACCTTAGTGGGTTTTCCCACCACAGGAAAGACTGATATGATCTAACACTGACACCTTGTGGAATTCTGCACACATTACACATGATGACCACAAACCCTCAAGTCTCTTCTGTTGTTGTTATTGATTTTGAGATTTTTTTTAAATGTAAAGATTCTTTAAGAATAAAGTTTGTTTTGTTTGTGGACCCTTTTATTTCACCACTAAATAATATTATTGTGTTATAATGTTACGCAATAATATAAGACAACACTTCAGAAAACGTTTTACAAACTCAATATAATTAATTTCCACAGATAGATTAGCTGAATTGGATCAATATGGAACACTAACACACCTTCTGTGTGTATCATCCCTGAGCTCACGAGGAAAAATGCACTGCTCAAAAAAATTAAAGGAAAACTTTGAAAACACAGCAGATCTCATTTGGGGGAAAAAACGTGCTTGATAACCATACTGATATGGAATCGGTAATGTGTTAGGAACAAAAGGATGCCACATCATTTGATGAAAATTAAAATTATCAACCTACAGAGGGCTTAATTTGAATTCACCAAGAAATTTAAACTGAAAAACTGATGCGGCAGGATAGTCCAATTTGCTGAAATGTCATTGCAGCAACTCAAAATGGTACTAGTAGTAGTTTGTATGGCCCCCACATGCTTGGATGCATGCCTGACAACGTCGGGACATGCTCCTTATAAGATGACGGATGGTGTCCTGGGGTATCTCCTCCCAGATCCTGACCAGGGCATCACTGAGCTCCT
>JAUMHL010000002.1:1228663-1239522 GCA_032362345.1 Sandelia bainsii | reverse complement strand
GTGCATTTTAGGTTCATCCTGAAATTTCACCCGAAAGCTGAATATCCCTAACTTTTTGTGAGTAGTGTATATATATACATATATAAAACTTATTACTCACTTAATGACTGTAAACGTGAGTTTTCGTAAAAGTTGTGTGACTTAACACTGTAAAATGTGTGTTTGTGTGTTATTCAAACTATCATAATATTCTCCTCCTCTTGCATGGTAAACACTGACTCCTCGGCTCTGGGAGGAGGTAACGGGTTAGGGTGGGGTTGGGGGCAGGGGTAAGGTCGGGTTCAAATGTCAAGTTTAAACACCATACCTACCGGAGACAAACAGGCTACTCCACTGCCACCAAATTTCACCTGCGTCAATTAATTTGTTACAGACTCAGTTGCTGTGAATTTTTCGCATTTGAACCGTTCATCAACAACCACGCGAACGGACACACGTTCCCACTGGAATGCGCCGCGCGGCAGTGGGACGTACCCAGGTGCTACAGGGCGGTGTCGGTGCTCGCGCGAGTCCAGCCGCGGATGTGATGGAGATGATGGAGCGCGAGCAGAGTCAGGTAATTGTTTCATGTTGTCGCGTGTGTTCCGCTTTTACACTCGGCTGTTTACAAACAAACGTGTTCGACTAAAAAGAAACACACAAAGAACGTGTCCTCGCGCTGTGGCGCTGTTTGTCGTGTTTTCATGTTAAACATTGTTTCGTTGTTGCAGCTATGAGTTTGGCGGAGAACCAGCTGCTGCTCGTTAGACGTTAGTGAAGTTACTTAAAGTTCGTTCGAAGAATGAATCCAGAGCGCACAGGTTCCTAACATGACGCAGTGTTTCGTTACAAACACACAAATGAACGTTGGTGACTGTGTAGCTCTGTGTTGGTGACGCAAAAACGCGTCGTGTATTTGCTACAGAGAGTGAGAAGAAACAAAGTATCAAAAATCCAATTGAACAGCAACTATCTAGAGAACCGAACAAGTATTTTCTTCATATTTAAGAAAAGATTTAAAACGCTTTGTTTTTCACTTAATTTAAATTTTTATTGCACTTGTATTAACTTTGATGCTGTTGCTGCTGTATGTTCTTCTCTTTGTTACTTGTAGTGATGTCAGTCTGCTGCAGTAGCCAAATGGTTTCCTGAACATAATACAGCAGAATGATCTGTGCAGGGGTCTGTTCATGGCCCATAAGCGTGTGTGTGTGTGTGTGTGTGTGGTCACCACATATCTAACAGCATTATTTGCTAAACTCGATCAGCTAGAACTGTGTAATAAGTTCAGACAGTTGAATCACTTTGCAGTCGTATGAGCTGGAAAACAGTATTTCAACTGCATCACACTCAAACAGTCTCTGAGTTTCATATCCTCATCCTGATGTTATGATCTGAAGTACTCATGCTACAGCAGACACTAAAACACATTTTATTCAGATGATCTATTCGGTTGGTTGCAGAGGGGATGTCACTGAATTTGGTTCCCTCTCCTGCAGGTGCTGAACCTCGAGCGGGTGCGGGCGTTGGAAACATGGCTGGAAACGACCAACACAAAACTGACTCAAGTGAACGGCCAGAGGAGATACGGAGGACCACCTGAGGGTGAGAGAGGCTGCTGCTGCTGCTGCTGCTGCTTAATATGCAATGCAGTGTAATAGTAATAATAGGAAACTTAGCTATTCTCCTTTTTCATCATTTTACACAAATCAAACGTCAGCATTAGTTGTGTTTACGTTTGCAAGATAAAGTAAGTGAACTATTTTCAATTTCCTGGTTTTCTGCATAAATTGGTGATGAAATGTGATCTGATCTTCACCCAGTTACTAACATCAATATATCACTATTAGCAAACCTGGAGTCCAATCAATGAAATGATAATGGAGGTGTGGTTTAGAGATGCCTTGACTTATGAAAACACCCAAACAGTGTCAGTGTGCTGTTCACAAGCAGCATCAGTTGATGTCTCACAAAAAAAGAGATCTCAGAAGACCTACAATCAGGTTGATTTGGAAAGCGTTACAGAGACATCTCTAGAGTTTGGATATTCATTAGTCCACAGTTTGACAAATTGTCTATAAGGGAGATAATTTGGTACTATGGCTATTCTCAATAGAAGTGGGTGTACAGCCAAGATCTGGGCAGAATACTCAGTGAGGTAAAAAACAAACCACAGAGTAACAGCTAAACACTTCAAGGATTCACTGGAGCTGGTTAACACCTCTGTTCATGAGTCAACTATATGTAAAACATTGAACAGGCATGGTATCCAGAGCAGGACACCACAGAGGAAGCCATTGCTCTCCAAACAGAACATTGCAGCACCTTGATGAGATCAATGAATTCCCAAGTTTATCAGGGTGTCCGACATAAAAATGTCAATGGCTGTCATCAAAGTAAATCTAATACACAATGACTTCAGAGACACAAAACCCACCTTTTAGAGTCAGAGCCCAGACTTCAACCCAACAGAGATTCTGTGGAATGATATGAAGAGAGAGGTTCACACCGGATATTCTAAGAATATGACAAAACTCGAGCAATTCTGTGAGGAAGAATGATCCAAAGTTCCTCCTGGATGTTAATCTTCTTTCCATCACACTATGCACAGAATCGCCCTTCAGCTGTGTGACTTCTGTGTCACTGGCTTCTGTTCTTCGGCAGCTAACTTGAGGACGTTGCTTAAGGGCAAGTTTCTGTTCTTGTAGCCACATCCATCACTGCACAGGATGGATGTGCCTGTGCAGTGTCTTGCCCCTTTAACACATAGAAGGGGTTTGCTTCGAGAAAGTGCACCATAAATGAAGCAAACACGTTGGCCGATTCTTCCTACCCACTTCAAAAAACACCACTGCTTTCTGCCGAGGGTTGACAGGAACATGCGTTGGCACACTCTGATTCTTTTACCATCCATGATAAGGTGACAAACAATGTTCGCCGTCACCTTATACTGCCCACCTCAACCAAAGACTCAGGAAAAATCTCTCTTTCCAGTCCAATTTCTCCCAGAAGTACTTAAAGATCTCCCTCCTTCTCAGGTAGTTTAGGTTGGAGACAGGCATGACACTGGCACTGAACCCCACAAGAATTTCCCTGCAGAGATTAATAATTGGCAAATCTTGAAAACAGACATTTTCAGTTTGGTTTTCACAAGAACAATCTGCTGATGTGAAATATGGGATGACTGTGGTTAGGTTGGTACGACAGGTATCCTTAGTCAAGATATTGAAACGCTGAAGTATGTAAAAAGACTTACCCTGAAGATTTGTGGATAGTGTAGATTGTGTATAGCTAGAAAAGGTTACTTGCAGTTTTCATATTCATCTCCTGTCTATTCTATTGTCAGTGTGGGACGGCCCCACCCCAGGAGCCCGCTGCGAGGTCTTCATCAGCCAGATCCCACGGGACGCCTACGAGGACCTGCTGATCCCCCTGTTCAGCTCCGTGGGCCCGCTCTGGGAGTTCAGGCTCATGATGAACTTCAGTGGACAGAACCGTGGCTTTGCCTACGCCAAATACGGCTCAGCTGCTGTAGCCAACGACGCGATCCGCCTGCTGCACGGACACATGCTTGAGCCCGGTGTCTGCCTCAGCGTCCGCCGCAGCACAGAGAAGAGACACCTGTGTATTGGAGACCTGCCGGCCACCACCAGGCAGGAGGATCTACTGCAGGTACAAAAACACTGCAGCTTGTTCTTCTCCTAGCATGACAGAAACATACACAGTAGCAAGTTTATTAGGTACACTGCTGTGGGCTAGAGGAGACACTGTGAAGGGTCCTTATTTAAAGTGAAATGAGTCATTTACTGCATGTTGCAGCTGCCAGCACTGTGTACCACACTGTCTCCAGGATTTAGAGGAAGAGAAGTAGATGTAGTTTGAACACAGAATTTCACATTCGGAATCAGAAACCCTCTCTGTGACGGATGTCTGCTTCCAGGTGCTGCGTGTGCTGGTAGAGGGGGTGGAGAGATTGTCTCTGAAGGCCGGGCCCGGTATAGAGGGGGTGTCAGCTATTGTAGTTTTCTCATCCCATCATACTGCTTCTATGGCCAAGAAGGTGCTGGTGGAAGGTAAGTGAGCCCCTGTTGATTCTGATGGGATCGGTGTAAATATTTCTGATATAATGGGGGATTGATGCTAAACTTCATGTTCTAGCATTTTCACAAAGTTGTCATCTCTGCACAGCTGCTTCAGTCTCCTCCACACCTCGTGCTGTTTTTGGGGGGTTGTTTTTCTGCTGCTTTCTTTCATTCATGCACCATGTGTTACCTACTGTTATATCTGAATGAATGAGTTGAATCACTAGCTTTAAAATGTAGCCATTTTTGTCAGTTAGGATTTAAAGGTTTTGTGCAGCCAAATCCTCTGGTCCCACCCAAATGGTGATGTAATAGACTTGAATTTGGGGGACTGTTAACAACATTAGTACTAATTAACACAACAGTAAAAAATTGTTAAGCTGTGTCCATTAGTGACTAATTTCTCTACATAACCTTGTTAAATTACCAACAGTAGCTTTCAATCATTCCCTGACATCTTCCATCTTGTCACATGACGCTCTGAGTCACTGCTGCAAACCATCACTCTACTCCTTACATCGCGTTTTTTTTATATTTTGGATATAATGGCCAGATGGAATCCTTGGTTGTAGTGCTCCTTTAACATGACCTATGACTCGACCCATACCTACAGTTTGTTTTCAGAAGAATTGCAGTGTGTTTAAAAAAGTGAATAAAGCTCAAAATCCTTCTAATAGCTTTGATTTCTCTACACGCAAATGCATTGAAAACACTGCACATTCTATTCAAAATCAAAACATAGACATATTTTATCAGATTTATGTTAATCCTTTACAGAAAGTGAAGAAAGTCTTCATTCTTCTTTACAAACTCAAACATTCACTGTATAAACTGAAGAATGTTTGAAGATTTTACTTTCCTTTGAATCACTGAACTAATATTTAGTTGTATAACCACTGTTTGTGAGAACTGCTGCACATCTGTTTTGCGTGGAGTCGACCAATGTCTGGAAAACTGAACAGGTTTTCCTGTTCAGGGTTGTTGTTTGGGTTTTTTTCAAAGAGGGCCTGATTTGGTGAGATGAAAATGTTTCAGTGCTGACTGTGAACTGTAACAAAGTCACAACAAGAACTGAATTTGTCAGTGGGCTACAGTTTGTCCGGAAGAAGCTGCCGAGCGCTGAAAAGGACCGGCTCCAAAAAGAGAATTGGCTTGAGGAAGAAGGTGGGAGCTTGCAGCTCTGCCTTCACTTTTCACAGTTCCATTTATTCTTTGTCTTCTTTTATCTCCAGTGTTCAAGAAGAAGTTTTCTTTGAGCGTCTCAGTCAAGTGGCAGTCAACAGTGAAGATGAGCCCAGAGGAGCCAGCGACTCCACAGAGGCCTTCAAAGAGCCTCTTCCTGCCTTCACCTTTGAAGCCACGGCACAACATCCCCAACTGCCCACAGCCCTCAATCCTGCCTCCTCACACCTCCACCCCCCCAGGTTTCTGCCGAGCAGTGGGAAGACCCACTTCCAACCAGCACCCTCCCTGCTCCTCCGCCTCCTCCTCCCAGGGGCATGTGTTGTCTGCATCCCCAGTGATCCTCCTGGGTAAGCTGTGTGAGGCGACTGGGGTTGGCCAGCCGCTCTATGAGATGTACTACAGCCACGCTGGGCCAGACGGCTTCATCAACTTCACCTACAGAGTGTGTATTCCTGGTGTAAGTGCTCCCTTCAAAGGCCTTGTCGCGGTCTTGCTGGGTTCCAGCACGGCCACCATGCTGGAGGAAGCTCAACAGGCTGCAGCCCAGCAGGTCCTGCAGACGGTTTACAACAGCCAGTGCGCCCACTGACAAGTTGTGAGATGAACAGGAGGCCTCGTCCTGCCGCAGGTTCAGCTTCAGTTTGTCAGCGTTATGTCAAAAAACAACCAAAGTTAGGTGTAGTTTGTTGATTTCTGCATGTTATTATTACACTAGTAGTTGTAGTTGTGCACTTGTTCAAATTTGTGTGGTTTCTTTTATGCATGTTTTATTGAGTTACTGTTGGATTGGTTCCTCATTTTAATAAATGAGATTTGAAGAGAACGTGATGGTGTTGTTTTGTATATAATACATTCTAAAGGTTCAATTGATTACTCACCACCGAAACCACTATTTTATCTTTCTAACTGAGGGAGATTTATTGTAGTTTTAACTACATTTATTTTATTATTCTTAATACACTATAATCAACTAATAAATGCTGATGTGTTATAGATGTTATCAAGTCTCTATAGTAACATCTTTACTATTATTACTTTGACAAACTTTCAAAAATGAAAATTATAGCAAACAAATCAGCATCCAATTCAATAGTTTAAAATGCATCTGTCATGTACTTGACATTTCTAGTTAATTGTAGAACATGTGTTTAGTACTTGAGCACAAGAACCTCTACTTGTAGTAGAGTACTTGGTTAGGCAAGTACTTGTTCACTGTTGCTTGAGTAGTGAGTTTGTGTACTTCTAATTATGATGTTACCAGCAGAACTTTCTTTTTGGTTCAGGTAATGTCAGGTTCATCCTCCAGGTGACGTCCTCTGAATTGAAAAACTATTTCAGTTAGACACAAAGACATTATTTTACTACAGGGAAAGCAGAGTGAAGTTTAAAACCATTTACTTCCATGTATTCCCCAAACTAGGACCATAGGAAGCTTCAAAAGATAAATAAACCTTTAATTCAATAAACCCAAGATCACATCACAGTGTTTAAGTATTGAGCAGAATGCGTTTATTTCAGACAGTGGACAGAATGAGCATGTTTGATACAGGTAGAAATGAGCTGAGTAGCAGCAAATGTTCTGATGTGTGAGTGTAGAAAGTTCCTCATCGTTGGTCCTGAGCAGATCAAAGACTTGTTTCATTACTAATCTGATGAAGACCACACAGACGTGGTGCAGCTGAACGGAATCTTAACAACCACAACGTTCCGTTTCATGTAATCTGCATCTGATGACTGTTCTTTTTTCTAAAACAAATAAGCTGCAAATCACCTTCAGACACTGCTTTGTGCTGCCTGCTGTTTTACAGCATGCAACACAAACACTACACGCTCCATTTATTACCAGTCTGCGCGGCTGCTGTGTGAATGAGATTGGATGTGTGTTCATTTCCAACATGCTCTACAGAGGACCAGATGACAAATTCTGTACAACATTCTGTATAGAGTGGCTGTTTGATGCAGCTGTGTAGTAACTAGACAGGAAGGAGTCACTAGGCCTCAGACGTCCTCCTCCTGATCTCCTCTATAAGATCAGCTCTGGAAATATCAACCTGTGGAGAGAGAACAAGAGGCAGTGAGGTTTGTTGTGCGACTGAGCTCTAACCACAGTCTGTGTTGGCCTGTGGGTGGTGTTTAATGATCTGATGGCACGTCTGGATCTGTCTTACCTCCTCTCTAGTGGCCACGACGCGCAGTTTGACCACTCCATCTTTAAGCTCCTGTTCTCCCAGTATGGCCACCAGGGGGATCCCCGACTCCTCACAGTGCTGCAGCTGACTCAGCAGTTTGGGGTTCTTCTTGTACATCACCTCTGCCTGGATGGACACGCGCGCGCACACACACACACACACTTTTTAATACTGAAAAAAAGGCAGACTGTATAATGTCAGTACAGTACAGAACACACCACACACACACCTTAATGCCAGCATTCCAGAGCTCAGTGACGAGTTTGAGCCTCTCTTCCAGCAGGTTCTTCTGAGCTGACGCCACCATAACTTGAACCTCTGTAGTGCGAACCTTCTCAGCCGAGGCCTGAACACACACAAACACACACACGTTACCAACGTGCCACCATAAACATGAGGCGCGACTCACAGAACATAACCTCACCTCAGCCTTCTGCTCCATGATGGAGAAGATCCTCTCAATGCCGATGCTGACGCCCACGCATGCCACTTTCCTGCCCTTGGGGTCGAACATGCCCACTAGTCCGTCGTAGCGACCGCCTCCCGCCACGCTCCCCACACTGACGCTCTCCTCTCCGGGGGGCCCGTTTTGGGCATCTGTGGAGACTGGGGCCAAGCCCGCTTGGGTCAGCACCGCCTCGTAAATGATCCCTGTGTAATAGTCCAGACCCCGGGCCAGACTGAGGTCGAACACCACCTGGAGGTGAAGTGGAGTGGAACAGAGTCAGTCACCAGCAGTGTATGAAAAAGAGAGAAAGAAAAAAGAAAAGAGGGAGAGGTAGAAGGTGTAAAAATGTCACATCTCACCTTGTCAGTGACTTGGAAGAGCTGCAGGTAGCTGAAGAGCAGCTTGATGTCTGACAGACCAGCACAGGCCTGTTTACTCCGAGACATTTTCTGGTCCTGAAGGAGGCGCTCTGCTAAGTCCATGCCACCTGCAACACAAACACCTGTTAATCATCCAGCAAACGCACAACAACACGAGCATTCACTCTGACAAACCACATTATGACCAAGACTAAGATTCACCAACAGAATCAACCTGCAGAGGAAGAAGAACTAATGAGTGAGTAAAGATGTGACACACTGTAGGGTCTGACATGTATTCATCTTAATTAATTAATCCAGCAAAGTACATTCTTTTACCAACAACAATTATTAATTACCTTTTTGTGTCACATTTATATTTTTCAAAGTATTTTGAAAACAGACGAGGGAGCATTAATCTAATATAGTGATCTTATATACTGATGAACAGCTGAGAAATTCATTTTTCTCACTCTGACAACAGACAGAAGCAGACGATACGCTGTGACTTTTAGTGTAAAACCCGCGCAGAATCATACAAGTGACAGGTGCACTTAAAACGAGAAGAGAGGAAATCTCCACCCAAACACCATCAGATAAGTATCCACTCAGCTGATGAAACACACAAACGTTTGTTGCTATCATTTACATATTACATTGGATTTACACCAGTATAGTAGATAGTCCCCTGAGATTTACTCAAACAGAAAATGTAGCAGCATCTGGTGCTTGGCTGAGGTGCTTGGGCTTTTTTTCTTTAAAGAAGAGACAAAGGCATGGAGAAGCAACAGAGGGTGCTGGATTCTTAACACAGAAAATGTAATTGAGAAAAAAAAAAGGGAATAATCACACTGCCCTACAACACACCATTGATGTGTCAGGTCTTGTATGAATTCAAGTCTCACCCTGCATACTGACGTACTCCCCAATCTGGTCAGCGGCCTCCTCCGACAAGCCCTTCTCATTTACCATCTCCTTCTTCACGTCCTCCCAGGGCATCTAGAGGAGCAGCATGAGGAAACAGGTCAAAGCCAGACAGTCACGATTGACAAGGAAAAAGTTCAAAAGAACAGAATAAGAAAGTTTCAACATTAGACTAAACAGGACTATACCTTATCTAGTTTATCTACTGTTGAACAGATGGTGCGGAACTTGTCGTCTGGAACGCCGCACACTGCAAACATCCCATCGAGGATGCGCCTGTCGTTGACCTGGAAATGAAGGACGTGGTTAGAAGGGACGTCTACCGAGGGTCGTCTGCGCTTCTAAATATTCAGCTCAATCCGTGTGACAGACCTTGATGTGGAAGTCTCCGAGGTCCAGCTGACTGAGGATTTCGTGGACGATCTTCAGACACTCAGCATCTGGAATCATGGCGTCGTACTGCCCCGCGATGTCGAAATCCTGAAATGCACACAAATAAACTGAAAATATCAGAATCCAAAAGATTTCATTAATCAATCACTGATTTGATCTCCAGCTGACGTGAAAGCACATGAGGATGACTCACACATTGGTAAAACTCTCTGTAGCGTCCGCGGGTCATGGCTGGGTTGTCACGGCGATAAACCTTAGCAATGTGGTAGCGCTTGATGTTGGTTATCTTGTTCATTGCCAGGTAGCGGGCAAAGGGGACCTGAAAGGGGGGCAGGGTCAAGGACAACACACAGCAATGAAAACAAAACAGCTAAAAACATGTATTAACAAAGTATATGAAGGATACAGTGAGGTCATATCTGAGGGACAGCAACTCTCCCCCCTGGTCTTTGAGGTCGTAGATAAGCTTGGAGTCTTCTCCATACTTCCCCGTCAATGTTTCCTACGCGCCAACAGGGACATGTTTGTATGTGAGATGGTTTCAGGGTTTTCTGCGTGTCAAGCATGTTTGACTGGAGATAAAAATCTACCTTTAGTTCAAAAACAGGTGTGTCAATGGTCTCTGCTCCATGCCGCTTGAAGCAGCTGATGATTGTGTTGAACACTTTCTCTCTGATGGCCATCTGCTTGGGGTTGTAGTCCCTCGTTCCCTGACAGAAGACATTCAATTCCATTTGTCTCTCAAATGAATGGTGCTCAAACATGTTACATTTACTGTGCATGCATCAGAAAAATGCTGTTTGTTGTTAACAGACAATGAAAACAAAGAAATATCTTACTGAGTTTTCAAGGGCACCAAATTATGGTCAATAGAAAAAGATCAGTGACATATAACAAGACATTTTCAGCACTCAATGCTCGCAGGCTAAACAGCCTAGCATGTATCCACAAGATCAGATATTTTAATATCCACACCTTCTGAACAGTGGAACTCTTGGTGGGGTGCATTTTAAATTAAAGGAAAATTTTCAAGCCTGTCTTAAATCAACAGTCAGGTGCCCATATGAACACTAACACAGCTTTGTGTTGCTGTAAGCAGTCCTCCTGATCAAACAGGCATTTAAGACGTCCTTCTAAGATGTGATTCCAATTTAAGTGTTGGGGACACAATCCACAGCAAAAGTTATCTAAAGATACATTTTTTACATTCTGTCCTCTCACCGTTCCTCTTCACCCTGTACACCTCTGACTTTCAGTACAACACTGAGTCCTGTCATCTGCAGAAGTTCTCAGATGACTC
>JAUMHL010000002.1:1205269-1228563 GCA_032362345.1 Sandelia bainsii | reverse complement strand
TTTTCCTGTATCAATCTTTGTTTTTCCTGTGCTAATCTTTATTATCTTGTATTTTTTTCTATACTGTTCTGTAATATTATTTTTAAGGCTACTGCAACACTGAAATTTCCCATTGGGGACCAATAAAGTATCTATCTATCTATCTATCTATCTGTCTAATTAGATACATTAAGTATTCATTAAGCGAATGTTAAATGACATTGGAGGGTGGAGTATCATTTTAGTCTGTTCTTTTTCTTCTTTGCAAAAACAAAAATGACAGGAAATAACATCATGCTTCTTGTTTCAATAAGCGCAGTTGGACAATAGTATGTGTTTTAACATCTTTTTGAAATAAAAGGTTCATATGAGGATGATATTGACTGAATTAAATGACAGAAAAATATCTTGAATCTTTGAAGGACATCCTTTCCTGTTGCCATCTTTGTTTTTGTGGAGAAGAAGTTTTCATCCCTGAGAAACTTAAACTTATCCTTCTTCTGGACTGAACCTCATTGTGTGAACTGTGACTATTCAGGACAGCTCTCGTTGGAAGTAAACCAGATTGCTTTTCTAATTTTCCGTTCAAATGTGTGTGTGTTTGAAGGCAGCACCACTGTGCTCTTACCTTTGCTGTCTTGAGGACAAACTGATGTTTTCCATCATCTCCACCTAACTGAGCTTTCAGCTCCAGAAGTTTGGCTACCTCTTCATCAATCTGCAACACACAAACCACACACTTGAGGTAGTAGGTCTCAAACACACGTCACACATTTTATTACTGGAAACAGACCCCAACACACACACACACACACATACACACACACAGGGAAACAGCACTAGAAGCTTACCTGAGCCACAGTGATCCCAGGAAAAGAATGCAGAGATCGCAGATAGGGTGCAGTCCGAAAGCCCATCAGACCAGAGCAAGCACGAACACACAACATGCCCAGCATGTTCACCCCACGGCATAGGGTTACAAAAAATAAGGAATAAAAAAATCAAATAAAAAGTCCAGAAATTGGACAGGCAAAAGTTCAGGAGGGCATCATGGGTACAGCATTGTCCAGGCCACAGCAGCCAATCAAAATGGTCAGTAAGAGAAGAATTGCACAGTGACGTCCAGGAGGGTGAGGTAGACGATGGTGATGAGAGGCAAATCAGGTCGAGGTCATCCAGGGTCAGGCAGGAAGAACAGGAGAAAAGTGGTAAGCAACCCTAGCACTAGGGGAGGGTGGGGAATGACGCATCATCACAGCGTGGAGGATAGAACATGAGATGTACCATGTCAATCAAAGCAGCTAGCCCAACACTGTCACACACACAGTCAGGGCTTTGCTCCAGTGTATGTGTTGTGATTAGCATATTACTAGCTCCTCATAGTTCATTTGATTAAATGTGTCATATTGCCTAAAAAGTAAGTGAACAAAAACAGTGTGTTACATCTATTTTTTCTCTGCCATAATTAGACAATTTCATATTCAACATCTGGCTTCTGTTCTGACTTTTCCTCCCAGGACAAGTCACAATGCCTCTCTGAAGACGCAGCACTGAACTTCCAATCTCAAGTCCAACAATCACTGCATGCTTTGCTTATTTTTGTGCAGAAGTTAAACCACAGGAGTGCATTAACACGCAGTCACATATGATGGATCTGTCAGACCTCAGAGTGAAGGTCAAACACAACACAGAAAAAAGCTTACAGAGAGTAAGACGAGAAAAAAAGAGTATCTGCAGCTGCTCTCTGTGGAATGTAACTCCCAATGCATTAAGGTTTTTAACTTTTATTGTTTTGTCTCACACGAAACTTCACATTTCAATACTAAGTCAAATTAATCTTCCTATGTGGATCCAGTTTCAGTTTCTCCAACCGCAGCCACACTCTCAACACTGTATGTGTCAGAAGACAACCATAACATCACATCCTCTAGTAAGAAAGACTTCATTACACTGACAGATGTATGTAGCATTTGGAGCAGACCACTCAGCTTATACAGTACAATAACAAGATAGCACCCTCAAGCTAACGTTACTCAAAACAGGATCTGTCGAATTTATGATAACGCTAACATCCGCCTGCGTTATTGAATCAGTTACCTTTTAACATGGTGATTTGATGATTAAAGTCACCATTCAAACGAATCGTATCTAAATACGTCACTTCACTAATAATATGTGTTATATCTGATTTGTGTGTCGGTTCTTAAATTACATACGAAGATTAGCTTAGCGCTAGGCGCTACGTTAGCTAACAGCACTGAATGAAAGCAACATTAGCGGCTCCTTTTGAGGTAAATTAAGAGCTAGCAGCTAGCTAGCTGGTTCAGCTAAAATGAGAGCACCGGTAGAGAAAACTGCAGCTAGTTTGACCGCACGTTAAATAGAAAGTGGCTCTGATAGTGCAGCTAACTAGTCGGCATGTCGTTTTAGACTATTTAAATGTGTAATGCTGGCCCACTTATCACTCAACTTAGCTACATGCACCAAATAGTTAACGCCTTTCTGTTGTTTCAGCATTTAAATTTAAATAACAGGAGAAGACGTTATATGTTCAACATATACATACATACACAGAAACATAGTGTATGTTGAATGAAAAATGACTAATCATCAGACAACATGATGTAACGTAACGTTAGCGAAGGCCGCAATAAACTGACGCACAGCCTTCTACACTTCTGGACTTCCCGGTTAGCTTGTCTATGTGAGATGTATGTATGTCTATGTAAGAATTCAGTTCTTCGTCGTGCAATGTTATCGTGGGTAGCTAGCTAGCAGCCCTTAAGTTAAATGCCAAAATGGGCATGCTGTTCACTACATTTTAACAACTTGCATCACCATTCAATATGACTTTTCTTTCTGGGCACTCACCTGCTCTTTGCTCGCCTTCCCTGACTTTAACTTCCGAACCACTTCACCTTGGATTTTAATCGCTTCTTGTATCTGTGCCTTGTCCTCCATGTCTTCTCATTAATGTTTCTAGTACTACTCACACCTCCAACCACCCTGCAGCGTGCACGTAACGAGACCGGCTGCTGTCAAAACTGCGCTGGGTAAAAAAAGCGGAAACGGAAACGCGTTACACTTCCGCTACATATTTTCCAAATAAAAGACTCAGTAGAGAATGTTTGTATTTGTATATTTTTTTCTTTACCAAGACTTAAATGCTAAACACTAAGACTTCATTCTTACTCTTGGTACTTTCTTGGTATCAACATGGCATGTGTGTGTGTGTGTGTGTCTAGTAAAACACATCATATGTAGTAAGTTGTTTAATATTTATTAGTCCCATAGTAATAAAATAAGTACATACATGCTGTGAAAAGATTAAAACTGGACTATAGAAAATGAATAGGAAACATGACCATTTCTCATCTCACCTGCTGCATTACTACTTTGACTAGATGTTAATGTGGATCAGATGGTGTTTTAATAACCTCAACTGTCAATGTACAGAATCGAGGACTTTCAACTCTAAATAAAAACAAACACCTTCCTGTTCAAACAGTGGCCAAAGTATGTTTATAACCAAAGTCCACTAGTGTTGAGTGAGCGACCTGTCATCAGCACGTCTGTGAGTAACACTGCATTGCTTCAATTTGTAGCTACACAGATATTATAGAATCAAATGAAATATTATGTCAGATGGGAAGAAGCAACATGAGGACGTCTTAACAGTGATTTGCATCATGGACTTTGGACTTTCAGAGCGGTTTCATTAGCTTCTAACAGGGCAGGACTGTTCCTAGACAGAACAGATAGCTTAATTCACTCATACAGTAGCAGACGGCTCTTCCTTATCATGAGTCCATCTTTTGTACATATAATTCAGGAGTGTAACATACATACTATCCTCCAACTAGACATTTTTTTATGTTCTACTGTAGCAGGGCCGTATCCAAAAAATTTCACTTGGGGGCGAGCAAATTTGTGTTCAGAGAAAATGACTAAAAAGGTGTTCCACTCAAATTTAAAGTCGTGTTTGAATGTATACTATTAACGTGTTTGTTTTTTTAAAGAATTTCCAACTGTACATATCCTGATATGAAACAATTTAGCTCTTTTTTCATTTATAGCCCCGTTAACGTCGTCCTTACCTACAACCTTAAACTGTAAATGTGATCAGTGTAGGACTGTGCCACCCCCTGGCCCCTCTTCTGGCCCCGCCCATGTCCTGCAGCCATTATGATGGAGCACAAAGAAGTAGTTAATTCCACCAATAATATCTCATGTCTCATAACAAGCACAATTTTGTGAATATGCAGATCAGCCTTGATAAACTCACATCATGTTCTGTCGTTTTGTCCACAAGGCTCAGTCAGCATGGAGGCGTGTCCCCCTCCATCAGGCCTAGAAGCAGAGTATGAGACACTTTTTACTAGTGATGCGCTCCTGTTCCTGCGTGAGCTGATCTCCACATTTGATGATGAGGTGGATCAGGTAAAACAGTGGAAAAGCTCCCTTTTTCTTTCACTGTATGAATTCAGGACTTCTTTAACTCAGGATGAGGCACCTGCTCTACTCCTCAGGTCATGTGGTTGCGAGTGTCCAGAAAAGCCCACTTGGACCTTTCAGGTGACCTGCCAAGCTTCCTGGAAAGGACCAGTCATATAAGGAGAGACCCAAACTGGAGGGTGCTCCCTGTCCCACCGAGGCTCCAGAGGAGACACGTGGATATTGGGGATATGGCTCCATGTGATACCCAGCGCTTCATCAAAGCTCTTCAGTCCCCAGCACAAGGCATACAGGTACCACCACAATCATTTACTTCTGGCCACACAAGAGCAACCCAGTTACTGTGTTTTTATTATTGTGTGCTGAACTGTTTGTTCATTACTGACATCATTTTTGAGAATTACATAAGAAAGTGATGCTAGACTAAGATCTAAGTTCAAATCTTCTCTTTGCTTTCGGCAGGTCGACTTTGATGACGGGAACTGTCCCACATATTACAATCAGATCAAAGGCATTCACAACATTGTTAAGGTGGTGCACAACCAGTTCCCCAGTAGGTGTTTAATTTATACTGTATCTGTACAGCTCCGTCACATGGACGAGAATATTTGTGAACCCCCTCCCTTCATGTGTTAACAGATGTTCCACCCATATCTCAGGCTCCGGTGCTGATGCTCCGCCCACGTGCATGGAACATGGTGGAGCATAACATGATGGTAGGGTAGCATTTTCTCCACTTCACTCAGTTTATCGACTGACACAGTGAAACTCTGCAAACAAAAGTGACTGGTAAAGCAGTTCATTTAAAGCTGACTCTTTATTTTGTAATAGTGTTTTTAATGTTCTGGGATTTAAATTGTGACTTTGGAGACAAAAAACATGTTAGCTGTGATTGTCTGTTAGTCAGTGTTTCTCTTTAAGGGAATAGTTTGAAGAAATATAATTTAATTGAAATTGTTCATAATACAAAATAAATATTCTCTGTGGTTGTCTGTCAGGTGGAGGGGAAGGAAGTTCCTGGTCCTCTCTTTGACTTTGGACTCCTCATGTTTCACTGTGGAAAGACACTGTTTGAAAACAAGAGTGGACCATTTTTCTACCTGTCAAAGGTATCACACACACACACACAGGATTAACAAACTCCTCGCCTACTTCTGGTAGTCTATCATTGTCTGTAACCAGGTTCTCCTGAACTAAAAGTCTAACCCAAACCCAAACCTAAATCTAGCCCTCAAACCAAGTCTTAACCCACAAACAGCCAACTGAACTACATAAAGACATGAACACACAATGTACACAGATGATTTAGTGAGCTTCACTGTGTCACCTTGTGTTTCAGGTGGAGAGCTTCATGGAGGCCAGACTATGGAACAAAATATTTGTGTGGACACAACGAAAGGTCTGTAAATCTGTCAGTCGTCTATTTCACTGACAAACTTGTACAAACTTTCAATTCAGTTTATTTCTATAACACCAAATCACAACAAAAGTCATTTAATGGCACTTTTCAGTGTTTAAGGTTTAAGACCTTACAGAATAAAACAATATATAGAATTATGTAGAAAATCCAGGCTCAGAGTGGGTGGTCATCTGCCTCAACCGGTTGGGGTGAGTGGACAGAGGAGAGAAAAAAGAACAACAGGTAACAGAACAACAACAAGGAGCAGCAGACGAGGCACTGGGCAGGTTGGTAGGACCAGCAACTACAGCTCCAAGGTCGAGGATACCTGCAGAGAAATACATAGAGAGAGAGAGAGGACGAAGCACAACTAGGGGAGAGAGAAGACACAAAGTTAATAACATGTAATGGTGACATGTGAGTAGAGAGAGCAGAGGAACTTCCCATATTAAACTTTCATATTCATTCAATTGGCATTTCTTTTTCTTTTTAACATTTATAAACCCTCCTGATTGTCCTGTTAATAGTTTCCAAACTATCATGAATTTATCCCGCACATACAGTTGTACCTGCGTGAATGAATTTGTGTGTCTGTGTGTGTGTAGCTGGGTCTTCCACTGGGCAGCATTAAGGCGACGGTGCTAATTGAAAATGTTTTAGCCACGTTTGAGATGGAGGAGATTCTCTATGAGCTGCGAGAGCATTCAGCAGGACTCAACTGTGGCATCTGGGATTATTCAGCCTCCTTTGTCAATAAGTTTGGTGAGCATCCCTGTCAACTCTCAAACGTAATTATGATGGACTGTATTCATTACATACTGCACACAAAAGATACGTTTTGTTCTGATGTAAAAGGCTCATTTGCAGTGCTGAGGTCATGTGTTTCTCCTCCAGGTCACCGGCAGGCCTTCCTGCTGCCTGACCGCAGTAAATATGTCAACATGGAGAAGCGCTTTCTGCGCAGCTACATGGAGCTGTTGGTTCAGACGTGTCATCGTCGGGGAGCGCTGGCCACAGGAGGCATGGCTGCTCTGCTGCTGCCTCAGGACCCGCACGGTGACGCCCACAGGAGAGTGTTGGCTACTGTCACCAGGCAGGAACATCACAGCACAGACAAACATACTACCACAGGCAGACTTCAGAATGTAGAATTGACTCCTACATTGTAGCATTGGTACATTGACTTAAAGCAGTCCAAAGTGTCACACTGAAGAGGTGATGGGACGTCAGACTGAAGTCTTTTATTTAGTTATGTCTTGTACTTATTGCTTCTTCATCTTAAATAATCACACACACACTTACACTGAAACTGAAATATGTGTATGTAAATATGTTTTTCTCTCACTCAGGCTGAAGTTGCTGGAGATCAAGGCAGGTGTGGATGGTTTCATGGTTTATGACCTGAGCTTGATCGAGCCCATGCAGAAAGTAAGCACTGAATCATGAGGAGTATAAGAAGTACTATACCTGACAGACACCCACTAGTGACTTATGAGACTTGTTTCCTCTTGTAGCTCTTCAAGCTCCACACTGAAGGTGATAATCAACTACAGCAGCTGAGAAACGACGTCACCGTGACTCCTGATGACCTGCTGTCCATGCCTTCGGTCAGTCTTTGTTAGGTGGTTTTCCATCACAAGCCTCCAGATTCTATGTGTGAGGGATGAACATGTTCCCTCATCTGGGGTTTTGAAGATAAGAGTTCACTCTGAGCATGATAGGATGCAAATGTAACGACCATGAAAGCCTGATCTGAAAGCAGCCACACTGGTTTCTACTAATAAAGTCTATATTTTGCTTTTCCTTAGGGAGGAGTCACCCTTTATGGACTCAAGTATAACATTGCAGTTGGTGTCCTCTTTATTAACGCTTGGCTATCAGGTTAGTACATTCATATATTCTTGTTTTTTCTCATATTTATATATGTAAGTCTCACGTTGGTAGCTGTTAAATCCATACTCTGCGTTACTCCTTTAGGTAAAGGCCACTTTTTCTACAGAAACCAGGTCGAAGATTCAGCCACAGCAGAGATTTCCAGATCACAGGTATTAAATGAGCCAACTATAGCATCTGCCGAGTGTACACAAAAGAGGATTTACTTCCTAAATTAGTGTTATCTCAGCTAGAGATAAATTGCATCCTGTCATTTTGTTACCAAGAGGAAAATACAAATTAGAGCATCCTTTTTAAAGACCTGCATAACATTTATACACGTTTACATAACTTTTATTCACCGTTCACATTAGGGGGAGGCTCATCCTTTTCAAACTTATGGTACAGTAGTGTTCACAAGTGCTCCGTGTGTGTGTGTGTGTGTGTGTGTGTGTGTGTCAGGTGTGGCAATGGATCCAGCATCAGGCTCGACTGGAGGACAACAGCAGGGTGGTGAGCAGAAGGCTGGTGACAGACCTCACCAAGGAGGTGATGATGGAGCTCAGTGCTCACTGTCACTCTGTGAGGTCAGCAGACACTGTACATATTGTATTCAATCACTCAACTACAGTCATGTGCAAAAGTTAGTACCTCCTCTTTTACTTCTGTGTTTTTTTGTATGAAAACATAATAAAAACAGTCTGATCATGGTGGGTCTTAAAATTAAGCAAATACAATCTCAGATGAACAACAACATGAAACTTGTTTCACAGTGACTTCACATGATTCAGTAACTTGTAGATCCACCTTTAACAGCAATAACTTGAATCATTTCCTGTGTGACTAGGTCATTCCAAAACCTTCATTCTTTTATTTTTCAGTCATTCTGATTTAGATTTACTGCTGTACTTTAGATCATTGTCCTGTTACATGAAACAGTTTCAACCAAGCTTTATCTGTCAGACAGATGATCTCACATTAGAATACTAGAATCCTCTGGTATAGAGAGGAGTTCATGGTCGACTCAGTGACTGCAAGGTGTCCATGTCCTGTGGCTGCAAAAAGAGCCCCAAATGAGGTGTTTCTTTTGAAATGTTGTGTTTGGTTTTCACCAAACATTGCACTGGACATTAAGACAAACATGTCAAAAACGTTTGTTCAGATGCAGTTTTTTGAACCTCAGTCCTACATTTCTTTTCTGCTGGCAACACAAACAAACAAACTGCACTTGTTCTGTCGTCTTCTAATTGTGTTGTTGTGGACTTTAACATTTAACATGTTCAGTGAGGCCTGTAGGCTTTGACATGTAGCTCTTGGGGTTTTTTGTATTTCTCTGAGTGTTGCACGGTCTGAACTTGGGCTGATCAGCAGCACGTGGCTGAAACTTACCCTCCTTAATACTATGGAAGCAGGAAGTGGAACTTTTTGCTTTCAGTTTTGTTAAATAAATAACAGCATGATGAAAAAAAGTTATATGTTGTTGTTCGTCTGAGATTGTATTAGTCTCATATGATTACTTTTATTATGTTTTTTACAAACAACAAAGATTTAAAAAGGGGGGGGCACTAACTTCCGCTTTACTAATTCAATCCAGAAACGCTGTCGCCTGAGCTCATTAAACATAGACTGACGTGAAGTGAAGAATTGTCTTGTAGCACTCAGGCTCAGGTCTCGTCTCTTGTTGGTCTCCTTCAGGGCTGAACAGAGGTTACACACAGCGGCAGATATGTTCCTGGAGGTGGTCCTGAAGAGGGATTTCCCAGAGTTCATCACCACCTACTTAAATCTGGACCATACCTTCCTCAGCTCCCAGAGCGCGGGACAGGTGGAGGCTGTGGACAAAGACACGCATCGATCCAAACTGTGACAGTTCAGCCGGACGACGGGGATACACGGCAGAGAACCTCAGTGACGATCTAACAGGAAGCTTCATGGAGCACTGTGGCAACATGTTTTAACATCGAATAGGTTTCAAATGAATATCCACATTTCCATTTCAGATTAAGATACAAGCGCATTCAGACTAGTTGTAATTATTATTCAAGATAACTACAATTATATTCACACTAATCACAGGTGAGATCACTGTAACTAGTCCAAAGTGAAATTAAACAAATGTACAGTTACATTCTGACTAGTAAGAACTGACTTGAATAGTAAAGCTTCAGTTTTGCTTATGCAAAATATGAACTCCAGATATCTTAAATAAGATTCTGACTAGATTCCAGTTGAAAATATTTTTAATCACAATCTTGCACTTTTAGTATATAGCTTAATTATCTTATCTGATGTATCAGAACCTGAAATACTACTAGTCAAAATTCAATTATAGACATCTGAAACTGCAGTTACTGTACGACTAGTCATGAATTCCATTAGAGATCTCTAGACAGAATGTGATCAGAAATACCTGGAATTCACATTTTGGAAAGACAAAACTTAACTGTCAGTATGTTGAATTGTTACTAGTCAAAAGTATTAAACTGTAAATCCTCTCAACCTGTAATATGCTTAACTTCCTGTAGTAACGCTGCTGTATGTGCTCAGTATGATGCTGTTTCATACACAGTTAAATCATATTAAAAATCTAACTCGCTCTGTTTACAGTTTCATAGCACGATCAATTCAAACGCGTCCTGTCAGTAAAGTTGTTCTATTCTGACTCCCTGATGGCTGATAAATGGGAGCAGGTTGATGGTTTGACTTACAAACACAAGTGGCTCATAAAATGTTTTTCTCATCATCATCATACTGAAGGAATCTGCACACAGTGGTTGTATCAACCTCAGACATTTGTGCGTCCTGTCCCATGTGTCCCATCAAGCTCCTCAACAACTATAGGTATAGTGTGCAGCTGGTTAAAAGTACTCCCTGGTAAAGCAGCAATCTGACTCTCCCCACCCCACATCACCACCACCATCACAATGTTACCATTTGGTTTTGCAAACATTGTTTTATTAATCCATTTGTCAGTTTGTAATATATAAATTACTTTTTAAAAACGTGAGAAGCAGATGCATCTACAAGAAGGACATGGCATGAAAACACAGGAGTTCTAGAAAACTGAAACTGTGTTTGCAGAAGCCATCTTAGTCAGCCAAAGTCCGCTTCCCCCACAATCACCTTTAGCCACCTGACACAGTATTTTCTGGATTTTCACACACAACAACTGTGGACAGGGCTTTTTTATGGTTTAAAAAAAAGTTAGATGGGCAACGTCCTCCTCCTCGTGCGTGCTCCCTTTCCTGTCTGTCCTGTGGCGCTCAGTCCATCCAGATCAGTGCAATATGGGGGCGACTCACAGCAGCCATAGCCCAGGGACTGGAAGGGGTTGTGTGGGGTGGGGTGGGGGTGGTGGATGTGTTGACGGACTAAGCCGTCTGGCGACGTGTTCGCACCTCCTCCTCTTTCTCTGCTCTTTTCGCCCCCGCCTCACATTTCGTTCGCAATGTCGTCGTGCTCTCCCGCTGACAGGTCGCCGTTGGCATTGATTGTGGTGCTGTTGTCCTGGTAACCAGGGGGCATGAAGGCCAAGCAGTAGGGGTAAATCTTATGGCAGGCAACTCTGTAAGCCTCAGCAGCCTTCTGTTGACCCTCACCCAGCTGCCCGTCACGCAAAGCCTCCAACACATCAGTGCAAACCTGAAACACACACAATTAGTTTAGGCTAGGACAAGCTAAAATGTCCTCACAAGAAATGATATTTGAATAAAATTTGTTACATGGGCAGCTAGATTGATTAAAATGGAAGGTTATCAAAAACATGTCTGACACGCTTTCAGTGTACACGCGGTGTAAGTTTAATTCTCTTCACGACACAGGCGTGTGATGGAAAACTGTCACCAACCTGGATGCTTCTTCCAGTCAGTGACTCGTCCAGGGCCGTAGCTATCTCACAGGCCATTTTATCAGAGGAAGGCTCCAGGTAGACCATCATCTTAGCAGCTGGAAATACAAAAGAGAAAACTTTAACCCCAGCACAAGTCTGCACTGAAAACAGCAATGTTAAATACACCCCGTGTTCTGCTGTGTGTGTGTGTACCAGCCAGCCGGTGTGGGATGGAGCTGGAGTGTTGACTCAGGTAGTTCTTGTTGAAGCTTTGAGGGTTGCACTCTCCAAACAGCCTGGAGATCTCCTGCTTCAACACCGTCCTCACCGCCGTCGCCAAGTCTGCGCTCTCACTCACTGCACACATGGTAAAAAACCTTAACTCAGACTCTTGTCATCTGGTGACAACACCTGAAGACTTAAAGTAAGTCCAAGTTAAACAGACACTTGTGGTTTCAGCTTCTTGCCTCAGAACAGTTTCTCACTTAGATCACCAACAAGGTTTCTAATGATTTCGAGCTACAAGTAGAACATGTGTCCTCCATGTCCCTCACAGATCAGTGAGAAACATCAACTCTCAACTGTATGTTCTGCTCACCTCTTTTGAAGAAGCGCACCAGACACTGGTGCAGCCAAGGGTTGGAGGGCTCTATGACAACAGCCCTCTTTATGGACTGCAGCATCAGCAGGTACTTCTCTAGAGGAGTGAAGACACACAAAAAAAGGTAAAAGACATAAAGGAGGCAGTATGTGCATACATGGTAAAAAGCAGAACAGTGTCTGTCCGACCTTTTCTGAAGTAGATTTCAAAGGCCAGGAGGTGAGTCTCGATCTTGTTGCGCACCAGGTTCTTTAGAGGGATCAGGAACTTCACTGCCTCCTCCAGAGGATTCTCTGGCTGGTAAAAGAGTAAATCACGTCCCATTATTCATCTGAAATAATGACCCCAGCCAGCTGTATTCACACAGCACAGCAGACGTGAGCCCACCTTGGCCAGTTTGTCTGGTATCAGCTCCTCTTTTGGCCCTCCTATCTCCTCGTCATCATCCTCCTTCTTCTTCTTCTGGTTCTTGAGCTGCTTCTCCTTCTCTGCGTTCTTCTTCTCCTCTTCTAGCTGTGCCTTCTTTTGGGCTCTTCTCTGTTTGTTGCGCAGCTTTTTCAGCTCCTTGTCTGTCAGATTTTCTACACAGAGCAAAAAGGGAAAATGGTATTTTTATTTTTGTTGCAATATAGTGCCACTTTTAAAGGCCTGCTTCCACTGGAAACAAGGGACTGTTGTGGCAGGTAGAACTATAGTCCCAGAGCTACATTTAGACCATGCTTCCTCGAGGTTCCTGAGAAAATTTCAAGCAGTAAAAACAAACCAGTCACCAAACTTATAATTATAAAATAATTACATTGGGTTTCTGTCCAGGTCAGAGCATTTGTTAAACACCTGCTCGACATTTAACAGGTATTATCTGACTGAACACACACACACAGTCTGACCAGTGTCTGTCTGGCTCTCCTTGCTGTCGTCGGTCAGAGGCTTGTCGTGCAGGTTCAGGTAGATCTGGATGGCGGTTCGAGCAGCTTTGTAGTAGAACGGATGCTGCCGCAGGACGTCCTCCAGCTTCAGCAGGTCCACATAGGAACGCAACGTCATCTTCCTCATACAGTAGGTGTGGAAGTCAAACTGGTCGTCTGTGATCTCCACAAAATGCTGATGGAGAAGGTGGGAAGAGATGAATATACACTCAGTGGCCACTTTATTAGGGCCACCAGTACAATCGAATAAAATCCAATACAGCAGCTCTGCCAGTTATTCTACTTATACAAGGTTAGAATTTCTTAGTTTTTGTTGAAAGGCGATCATTGTAGTTTCTGTGGGCTTTGCTGGCAACGGCGATTGTAAGAACTCACCCTCTCGATCTCATGGCACTTCTTCAGAGCCTCTCCAAACTTGTTCATGGCCTTGTAGGACAAGGCGCACTCTGTCTGGAACCACATGCACTGCATCTCATTCAGGTTCTCGACAGCAGACGTCCCCTCCTGAAACCACACACACATCGTTTTTCATACTGCACTGAATTGCTCTCGTTAATCTTGGGTTTACTTCATTTTGTGAGTCAGTGTTCTGTACAGAAAACACTTGTACAGAACTTGTGAAAAATGTCAGTTTATGAAAGGACTTCATTTTATTTGCTTAGGAAATAATGAAATTCACTGAATTGCAGAGCATCATTCCTTTGGATCATCCAATCACATCATGTCTCATTAAATTGTGTGTGTGTGTGTGTGTGTGTGTTGAAGCAGATTGTGTTGAATTAAACTGCATCAGGCTTTGGGTGTGAATTGTATCATATATCAACAGTAGTTAATGCACATGCCATATATCTTGATGGAGTAGCAAGATACATAGATGAACCTAAACATAATCATCTATCTGACATGTGGCTGCTAAAAAAATCGCCATATGTCGCTTACCCGTGTGAACTTAGAGCACATCTCCTCTGCTTCTTTGATGAGACCAGCCTTCAGCATGTACTTGGCACACTTAGAGTTGATGAAGCGGTCGGCAGTGTCCAGGGCCTGAGCCTCATCCATCCACCGAGCTGCTTCCTTTATGTTGCCGGCATGCTGCAGAGCCAAGAGGGCGGGTTAGAGGATGTGGACAGAGTAAAAACCCCGACTGATAATCGTGTGTGTAGAGTTTCTACTAAACCTTGTAGATCTTGGCTTTGATGAGGAAGAGCTCGATGAGTGTGGGCGTGCTGTCGATGGCGGTGTTGATGTACTCCAGGGCGAGGTTGGTCTGGGCTCGGAAGTCAAAGTGCTGCGCCAGGAAATACTGAACCCACAGTAGGGTGGTAGGGGGCTCCTCCTTCCCATCATCTGTTCAAACATTTAACAGGAGTCACATTGACTGTGTGGACACAAACCTCTGACTTTATGTCTTCAAATGGTCTGGAGCCAGAAATAAAACTAACAAACTAATAAATTGAAGAAACAGATTCTAAACCATGCAACACTCACCGTTTTCACTAAACATTCGACAGCTTTTTAAAGAGCGTTCATAGCCAACTACTAAGTCTTCAATGATTGTAACCTGCATGAGGAGAAGACGAGTTAGCCAGCTGCTTCATTTCAGAGCAGATGGTGAGAACAATGTGTGGAAGTGAATATGTGACCTTTTCTTTGTCTGTGTAGAGGGATTTGAGAGTAGTGAAAACAGGCGGGCAGCCTTTACTGAAGTTCATCCTCAGGTAGCTGTCCAGACATTCACGAAACTTCTCCCCTGGCCAACACAACACACAGCAAAGGTACAGAAATGTGAGATTCACAGAAACACAGCTCTTACTGTCAGTAATACAGCAACGTAGGGTGTGATCCAGATTATTGCAACATGTAAAGCTCCATATATTGCAGCTAGATAGCTGGCATCTGCTGAGCTTTCTTTTCATAAATGTCTCGTTTCAGACCAACGAACACCACCCGTTCATACATGGTTTTGAGATTTGATCATAACCAGTGCCCCAAACATGGCTACTAAATGCTGCCTGCTCTGCTTCATTTGTGAGAAGATGAATCTACCCAGAGCCTGTGCAGTCAGTGTAGAAATGTGAGCTTTTTTCCAGTGTATAAACAATGGTGACTGAAACTGAGCGGATCATGTTGGAGTTGCAGCTAACAGATGCTGAACATCACCTGCTTTTACTGATATTACTGCAATGCAGAAAACTATGAAGACATTAGAGGACATAGTCACTTTGTACCAAGTCAAAAACATGACAGTACTTTTCCTTAGTACTGAAAGTGAACAGCTGCATTTGTTTTAGCAACGCTCCACACACACACGCCCACAAAAGGCTAACATTAGCTTGTTCAGGGTAATGAGGTGACAGCTAACAACATGAACTGAGGGCTGGTCATATTACTGGGTTACTGACGTTATTGTTCAGCTGTGTATGTGTTTGTTTTGCTCTTATCAGGCCTACAGCTGAGCTATTTATTATTTGGATCAATCACAGTTGTTGCAGCGCTATTTGCATGACTGAAGAGGCGCACATCAGGCTGTGGTGTAGATTTGAAAGCAGGCTTAATATGTGAGGATGTGAAGGGGATAAGAGAGAATCCTCCAGCTACAGTATGTGATGTTACAGTGTCACAGTGCAGGTTGTACAGTGTTTACCTGTGAGGAAACTAAGAGGAAGTCTTCGGGGAACCAGGCCTTTAGGAAACTTCACCCAGGAATCCTCAAAAATCTTCAGACGCTCCTCTACACTGCCTAGACAAACAAACACACACACACACACACACACAGTAAGGAGAAAAACTGATAGACAGTAAACCTATCATCCCTCACCTTTACTACAGTTCAACAGTGTACAATTAGTAAAATGACAGGACCCTAATTTCAAGCAGAAACAGCACTCGGACAGTTTGGTATTCTTCAGTTGTTAACTTAACATGTCTTTGCTCATTGTGAACAGGTGAAAAAACAGGTGCTTTTATACATAACGTGAGGAGGTAACACCAGGCTGCTACAACACCACCACACACACCTCCACACACATCAGAAGGTCAGTTAGAACTCAGTATTCCTGTAATGTGATATACAGTAGAAATATGACTAAAACGGCATCAGAGTGATGTGATCATATCAACTTCATGTAAATAATTACAGTACAGAAACTTGTCTTCACCTGCTTTTAAGGCTTTTTCCAGACCCTGGTAGTAGGCCCAGTTCTCAGGGTTCCTCTCCTGGAGTCTTCTATAGACCTCTGAAGCCTCCTCGGGCCTCTCTAGCTTCAGCAGCAGCTCTCCTACACACACACAGTCATTAGTACAATAGGAAATCTTCATGCACACTAAAAAGCAGGAGGTGAAGCCTGTGTTCAGAGAAGCTGGAGGATTCCCCTCGGCACCTCTGCCTAAAATAACTTCAGTGCACCTCTCGTCTCCTCCACAGCCAGTTTGTCACAGATCTGTTTCTCGTAGTTATTGAGGTGATCAAGGGCCTCCTTGTGCAGACCGGCCTCCCTCAGAACCTGGTTCTGATACAGCAGCAGTTCACTGTACTCGTAGTCCACCTTGTCAGGAGATGTCTGGATAAATGTCCACAGAAAAGAAAAAGATTTTTTTTAAAGTGGAGTAAACACCCCGCTTTATGTCACCTAAACCACTACAGTAACTTTTTTGCCAGCACCATATAGAGCACAAATTCCAGGCTCAGGATCATCTACACTTCTGGCCTACCTGTTGAGTTTTACGGAATTCCTCCACGATCTTGGCAGCCATCTCAAAGTCCTCTAGCAGGTGATAGGCCACAGCATATCCAATCCACGAGGCCCGCTGGGCTGGACGGAGCTGCAGCAGCTGGTACCGAGTCTCCTGGAGAGAGGCAACCACCACAGAACACACACACAAACACACAAACTGTGTAAGCAGTAAATTGATGTTTAAATATCAGTCCATCATTGACTTGTGCTTCTCTTAAGTCTACCTCCACTGTCTAACTTTCCATCCTGAGCAGCAGAATGGTACCATCCCTCCATTCTCATGCTGTCTCCATCTAGACTTTTCTGACAACCCTCACCCTGTATCCTTCCAGGTCTCTCATCTGGATCTGCAGCAGGGAAAGGTCTCGAAGGATCTGCAGGTTGTCCTTGTCCCACTTTAAAGCGTTACGGTAACATTTGATGGCCTCATCGTACTTTTTGTCAGAGCGCTGGAGCAGGCCGTACACGTGCCAGCCTGGCAGGGTGGATGAGTTCAGGTAAAAAAAACACACATACACAAACACATGCAAACTACATGACAAACTAACTAAAAGTTAAAGCTCAACAAAGAGCAAGCACACATACATCAAGTTAACACTACAGCTGGTGAAGTCACTGAACAGCAGACTGGTGTGCTGGATGAAAGCTGGGAGCTGACAGAGGAATGAAAGGATACAGACGTGGCTCTTGAGGTCGTTGCGCAGGCCTCGTCTCACCAGCTCGTAGGCCTCCTCTTTCTTGCCCAGACAGTTGAGGGTTAAACCCTTCATGGCCAGTGTCTCTGGAGCACAGAACAGTGATGGAAAGGAGTGATTTATTTTACATCTCAACACCGTCACCTTCATCAGTTTGATTTAAGGCAGGATTGTCGTATTAAACTGAATTAACTCTAGCTGTGTGTACCTAATAAACTGGTAGCTGAGTGTATGTTGGAACTTTACAAACAATGAGGTCATTACACAGTTTGTCCACCAGAGTACGCTGACGACTTCATTTGACTGTAAAATATTCTGTTTATAAGGTGGTTACAGTATAGTTTTATTAGATATTTGATTTTGATTTGATTTTTGGATGGAGGAGTAAACCAGAGGGGGAGGAATTTCAGAGGCAGACTCAAAACTTAGGATCATTCAAAATTTCCCAGAATGCCTTGTGAATCATTAGCAACTCTGACAAAAAACTCATGAGAGTATTTTCTTTATTAAGTGGCCTCTAAAAATGTGTGATTATCTAGGCCTAACATGGTTTCAGTGTATTATGGATCATAAGAAAAGAAGAAATCACTGTCGTCTGCTGCTGATGACACAGCAGATGGGACTTCTAAATGGTTGTTCAAAAGCATCTGCCAAATGACTAAATGTCCAAATTCACAGGGGCATATTTTAATCACTAACCCTAGTAGCTGTAGAGGCAGCATGAAAATAAGATAACAGACAAAAATGAGGAGTAGAGCTACAAAAATATGAGGTGTGAACGTGACAATGTATATATGGTCATCCCAACAAAGTATGTGAACAAAACATTCCAGCCCAACATGTGACTCCGAAACAACAGGCATTAATGCGGGGCTTCAACAGCTTCCACTGTTTTGGTTTCTGGCTGTCCACCAGAATCCAGAAGCTGGCAACAGGGATTTTGCTGGTTTCACCCGGATGGGTGTGGTTTCTACTCCGTGTGAATTCGGCACACGAGGTAGTACTTGAATCAATCGTGCACCGTAGCAAGTTAACAAAACATGTGGAGTCTGTATGTTGAACATATCAACACTGAGCATAAGATATCTGAATCTTAATCACAACTATTGTGTTGAGCTTGATAGTTGCTCGTGTAAAATCATGACTCAGTGAAATGAAACTGTGTAACTTTGAAGCACAGACACTTCATTGCTTAATATGAAAGAACATGAGTGTGACCAACTTTCAGAAGTGCTGGACTGACACTGTCCAGACTAACTTCTGGTTTGTCTGATGATATGTCCTCACCAAGGACCCCTACCACCACTTTTCTCAAGTTATCATCCCCAGTCTATAAACTGATGTAGATTAGCATTATATCATGTGCCACCTGCTCTCTACTGAAGCGGGCTTCCCTGCCCCTGTCACTATATAACAAGCGGCACGTAGGCAGAGCCAAATGGAGAGCAGCAATCAGCCACAACACGACTCGTGATGTCCGGCACTGATGCTGGACAATAAAGCGTGGCTCATAGTGTGCATTCCAGTTCATCCCAAGGGTGTCAAAGTGGGAAAACCCAGTCCTTAATGGAGCTGCCTTGGAGTAAGTCATGTTGAAACAGATGACACAGATCACTGTATGTTGTAGGATCAAGGTCTCCCTACAGTGAATTAAGGGGCCTAGTCCAAAACATAAAAACAACACGTAAAGTGCCCACTGTGTATGTGAACCACACTGCTACACTATGGCCATGTGGCTACATGTAGCTGAAAGAACTGAATATAAATATTCAGTAAGGTTAAGTAGAAAATAAAATTACAAACAATCAAGCTACAATTTTGTTATGCACATAACAGATCCATTTCTAGAAAAAGCAAACAGTAAAATGAAGACTTGGGTGTATTGGCTGTCTGTGGGATAATACAGCTTAGTACCTCATTTGGACAGTTTAAAGTTACAAAGTCAGTAAAATGAAATAAAGTCCTTCTGAAGAGCTGTTTGGAAAAGATGGGTATGTGCCTTACAGTTAATCGTAACCTTAGGAAACAAAACAAATGCCTACTTCCTGTTAAATTCCTTGTGTTTACTTCTGGTAAGCTCACACCACAAACAGAGTAGGAACAAGCATAATGTTTCTCACAGTTTCCTACCAGTTTAGTCTGAGGAAGAAAGTCAAGCAGCTCTTACCTCCATGTTCAGCAAACTTTGGGTTGCCCAGGATCTGTTTGCAGAACTTCAGTCCATTTCTGTACTGCTTGTGCTCATAACATCTCTGCAACAAAAGACAGAGCAGACTTTAATTTTTAACTACTTCATTATTCCCCATGGGGAAACTGATGTTGGACTTCTGCACATCCAGGGACACCTCAAGATGTGGCCAATCATCCACCAATCCTGGGGTTCATGGACGACTGCGCTACCAACTGAAACACAGCTGCTGCGGGCATCAGGCATCTGAAACCAAGCGGCTGCAGTTAATCCTCAGAGAGCCAGGTTAAGTGCACAAAAAAAGGAAATCACTGAAACTGCTGAATCCAAACACTATGTTCAAATGACTAGCAGAAATACCTTAAAGCATCACATACACCAAATACTGCCTCAGTCTGCAGTACTGGTTTAAACGAGGGAACCAGCACTTAAGAGAACAGCCTATTTGATAAAGGGCTGTTGGTGAGACATGATCGGACAAGAGGCCAGATGGGAAATAACCCCCTCACCACCACCATTACTCAACTCCCACTACACAGTGCAACGACAGAGGGACAGGCTCTCCTTGTGCTAGCATGAGTATTATTAGTCTCTGACAGAAAAGGAAAACTGTAACTTTAACCGTTTTGTTCAGTCACTGTTTTATTTTTCATCTGCCGATTTAAATTTGGCTTTAATAAATCAACTGGGCTTTTCTGTTTGTGTTCATTTGTAATGTTCACTTTCCAGACTAACGTTAGGACATTTAATTTGGTCTGAAAGGTTGTCGGGACGTACGGGACACTGGGACCGGCTCTAGTTTCTGTACTGAACTGATGACAACTGTTTTGGGGGACTACACAACACAAAATATGGATAAACTCTGTTGACAGAGCAGCCGATTAAGCTAGTTTCCAAACTGCAGCTACTGTTAACTAGCAAGCTAACGCCACTATCCACCTAACCAAGTTGTGTATGGCTGTCATGTGTCAAGCAGCTTTGTCATTGATACTTCGGATGTGTTGCAAGGCCAAAGCATAGCTAACTTTGGACACCACATGACTGGCTGTTAGCCAACTTGTTGTATTTCCTAATAGCACTGTTACAGCTACTAATTATTAACAGAGGCATTATAATACCAATGCGTTTAGTGTACTGAATCCTTTGGTTAATTCACTAGCAACCCTAGCTGCTAGTGAATACCCTAGCTACCTGCTCTGACTGCTACAACTGACGGCTAACCACTTGGCAACCTAGCATTAGCTAGCAAGCTAACGCTATCTCAGGCATTTAGCCTACCAATATTCTCTTGAAGAGAGCGTTCTCCTTCGGCGGTAGAGTGATAGTGGGCATTGCGTTGGTTTCCTATGCCTCTGTCGGTTCACACATGAATAATATCCTCTTGGAGTCAGATATCCTGGTTTGTTTCAGTCTCTTCAGGCTCCTCTCTCTCACGTGTTGAAGCCGAGGCCCCCTTCCGAGCAAAATGGCCGACGTGCTTCTCGTCCGGGTCACACTGCTCGCTGAGTTTGCGTGTCAAACACGGTCAAGCAAGAGTGTCAATGACCAAATGCTCGGAGAATGACTTTAGAACAACTTTTCAAGACGTTCAATTCAATTATACATCAAATTAAATAGTACAAAATGATAAAACATGTATTGTGTTTCGGTATAATACGCCATTATGCTCCAGTGTCCACTGGTTGAGTTGCTCACGAACGGTGCTAACCAAATTCCATTCAAATTTCTATCAATTTAAAGTTGACATGCTTTTCGGTAAATGATCACATTTAGTTGGATCAAAACACTTTCAACACGTTCATCAAATTTGTTGTGAATGTAGACGCTACCAAACTGCATCTTTCCCCCTAATATCGCATGTTTTACGGGGGAAAATACTCGATTATTCGTGTCATCATCCCAGAAGTGAACTTAGAGTAAAAGCCAAGAGACAGCAGTTATGCACGGGCTCGTCTTATTTTGTTTATGTTTTGCTGGATAAATGATAAAAAAAAAAGTACTTTTTTAATTTTTTTAAATGGTATTTGGAATGGGAAAACCCACTCATACTTAATTTCATTCTGTACTGCGAATGATGCTTAACTTGATTGTGGAGCTAGAATCGTTTGAAAATATGAATGATTTATAATCACTTCATGTCATTTAATAACAGCAAACATGATGTTCTGGTGGTTCGACTAATCGATGATCTGGTTATCAACTACTTTGTCCTGTCAGGAAATGTAATCAACCGCAGTGCGGCAAGATCTCAAATCGGATGAAGAAAACTGTTCCCTTGCTAAAATGATTTCCCACCAGTTATTATCTCGAGCTGTTCTCGTCAGCAGGGGTAAGATGACAGTGATAATGATAATGAACGCTAATGAATATGGTCATGATTTTTAAAAGCCGTTTTGCTCTTATCGACGTGAACGCCGGGTTTGTTTTGGAGCCTGACCTTAGCTTAGCATTCTTGTAGCACTGCAGTCACACATGCTAGTTTCTCCTTTTAAAGTGGATTTTCTGCAGGGTTGCTAAACGTTTACAACACTGGTGACCTAAATTCAGTTTAACAGTAAAACTCGTCATTCAATTTTACTAACACATAATACATTTTTAATGTAACGTTACGGATGCAGTGTTCACGCCAAATTACTTGGAGAAATCGGGCAGTTTAACGCTGTTCGTCTTATTGGAAAATAGAATAGAGATCATTCTTCAATTCCAATAACTGGACAGTGCATAGTTATTTAAACACCCAGTGTTCACCAGTCTAAATTAATACTGATTTAAAGACAGTTTTATGGAAATGGGAAGCGGACAGGAGAATCACATGCATTTATAAATGTTCTCAGGTTATGTTCTACATGGTTAGACTATGGTAAATTCTTCTCAGGTCATCCAGATGTTAATACACCCCTTCGTGGCTCTTTCTTGTACTGACTGTTATTACCAAGATGATGTTAATTTCCTTTGTATTCTTTGTATTTTTCAGTTGGATCCAGGTCTGTATTCACAGGCTCTAAGCCTGACCTGACCAACCCCAACTGGTTGAGGGTGGGCATTGCCTTTGGATCAGCTGCTTTCCTGTGGGGCCTGGTAAACGACCACACTATTTCACACACACATCATTAATGTCACTGCTAAAATTGTCCATTTGTTTGTAGAGTTCTACATCATGCAGTTTTTTTTCTTATTTTTGAATTTGCAGTGTTTGATTTTTAGGAAAGTAGTAGAGATCAGGACAAAAGGAGAACAAGTGAAATTGGTCTTAAATTAACTAACATTTCAAATTAATTTCCTAATTTCTTTCATTTAATTCCGTGTTCCAAGAGAAGTCCTATATTTATTCTGTTGAAACCTGCCAATAGTACAAGGCAGCGATGAACGTGATGTTCTGATGGGATGTGGTTCGTATAGAGAAATGACTTGTGGTATTGTCGTCTTCCTCCTGCAGCTCTTCAGGCAGCACAGTACAGATATGAACGAGTACAAAGTGAGGAATGGCCTGGAATAACCCTCCACGTTGGTAAGTGAGTGTCTGATCATTGAAATTATACTAAAATACACTACTCACAAAAAGTTAGGGATATTCGGCTTTCGGGTGAAATTTCAGGATGAACCTAAAATGCACTAT
>JAUMHL010000002.1:1162180-1183215 GCA_032362345.1 Sandelia bainsii | reverse complement strand
CACCAACACAAATACTAAATACTCAATTTACAGAACAAAAATAAGTAATAAAAATGAATCAAGACTAGGTAATTTAATTTTAAATAAAATTATATACAGATCTCGAAAAAATAAGAGACCACTGCAAAAAAAACATTTTTCAGGTTTTATCTTTTACAGGTGCAAGTATTGAACTGAAGAGCTTTGTCTTAAGTTGCAGTGGTCTCTTATTTTATTGTACATGTTTTACCAAACAAATGAAACAAGAGCCAGTTAGTTTTTAATCATTTATTGGTGCTTTTATTGTTTCATGTGTTTGTGATTTGACTCCTCTGTCATCTCATCTGTGGCATTAGTGTAAATGTTTCCTATTGTGAATTTGGTGCTTCATGAAGGTGTACGAGGAAGTAAAAACTAAGAAACCTGTTGTTATATCACTTACAAGATGAATTTAGCATAAGACTGAGGATTTTCTTTTGGAGAGTCTCTTTTCTCAAGACCACAACAGTAATGGGGTAAATCATGAGGAGATCAGGCGCCTGTGGGGTTTTCACATGACCCTGTACACGTAGACAGACAACAACACTCCATACTTGTATGGATGTGATATTACAAAAAGACACTGCAATCTGCCACATTTACACCACCTGGTAGTTTTAATGTTGTGCTGGACATGGGTCAGCGTGTGCACACAGCGTGACCCAGCAAACTACAATACACTGTGTTGTGACCCCTGTTGATCATAGCCAGCATTAGATTTATCGCAGGTGGTGTTAATGTTGAGGCTGATCAGTGTAGCCTGTACATAATTCAGTGCTGTTATGTTAGTGCTTCTTTCTCTCTGCTGATTGTGTGTGCTTTCAATTTGGTAGGAATGAGTGATGACCTCTGTGGTAGTGTCAGACGGTGGAGGGAACATAGTGGAGTATGTCACCGTGGTGGAGGAGCCCCAGCAGGTAAGTCTGTCTGTCCCTGCAGCTGCTGTGATGTTGGACAGTGGTTTTACTGATGGTTTGAGATGATGACATTTAGTTCTGAGACTGCAGAATATAGTGAATTCAGCTTTCTTCCCGGATGTACTGAAGGTGTTCGTGACATTTAAGCACTGACGTTTTGCTGGAAATGACTGTACTAGTTCATCATATAGTTGATGATACATTCTCTGACTCATTTCAGCACATTTTTGTTTTACATGCGTGAAGATCATATAAATCAATATTGTGGAAACATCTTACAGCAAGTTTCATCATTTTGTCTGTATGTGCCACCACAATTTGAAATGAAACAATCAAGATGTGCTTATAGAGTGTCAGCTCTAATTTTTTTTTTTTCTAATTTTTAGCCTTTAGCAAGTGAAAAAGTGAGATCCAAGTTGAAATGGATACAGGTCAGATGATTTACTCGGCCTAGCAGAACATTAAACTGTTCTGCTTTATAAAAAAAGCTTTGGGCTGCCTTCACAATTTCCTTCTGGCCTGTGAAACATCGTGAAATCACTTTCATCAATTCATCCTGCTGCTTTTGTCAACAGTCACCTCATCAATAAATAATAATAATTGATACTTTTTATTGATCCCTTTGGGGAAATTGTTGTTTGGACAGCTGCTAGACCTGTGTCAGCGCTACTACAGGGTTTCAGTGTCTTGTCCAAGGACACCTCGGACATGGTAGCTTCAGATCATGAACAGTTCCTCTCCTTCTCCAAACTCTTCTTTTGCTATTATATTTTTTTAGGTGCAGGTTTTTTGACTAACTCTAATCTGTCTTCGTTTTTGACATTCACCAGTGTTTTAAATCTAGAGATAAACCCTCTGTATTTACTCCAGCGAAGTCTAGAACCTATATCCTGAAAATTGTTCTTGATCTTGGCAGCTGTTATAAAGGGCAACGCTAACATTGTCTACATAAATGAGCAGCTGGTACATACACGCGATGTACAGTGTGCTAACGTTGACAATCCAGCTGTGTTCTCACATTAGTTTGACTATCCTTACTAAGCAGGATCCTTTACACATATGCAAGTAACTTATTTTAAGAGTTGATTCTGCACCACTGCAGGCACAGCACTGATAGTGACAGATACTCACAGAGGAGTCCAGTTAGTGTCCGTGTGTGTGTCAGAGAGAGGACGGACAGACAGGTGCTGAGCTAGGAAACGTGCTGCACAGCTCTACGATGAAACATGACCTCTCACTCTTTTTAAATCTGCACGCCCTCTCAGAGGAGAAATGAGATGAGACTGAAAATTCCCTCCTCACGGGGTCTCCGATCCCAGTCAAGTCTATTTTCCTTCGTTGTCCCTGGCTGGTGGAATGACTTGCCCTGCTCCATTCGACTAGCCGAGACTATCACCACCTTTAAAAAACATTTGAAAACTCACTTGTTTAAAAAGTATTTCAAATGAGTCTTACGCACACACACACGCACACACCAAAAAAAAAAAAAGAATTGTCTAGCACTTAACAATTCCCAGCATGTTTTTTTTATTCTTGACAAGTTTGGGTCTTATTAGGGCTCTTAGTTTGTAGTAACTCATAATTTACAGAACCCGAATGGTTATTGCTTGTGTCTTCTCCTTGTAAGTCGCTTTGGATAAAAGCATCTGCCAAGTAAAGTAAATCAATAAGTAGAAAATTCATATGTGTGGGTCAACACAAATAAATGAATGTATAGGAAACAATACACATAGTTGATTTGACCACATCTGATGTTTTTTTTTTCTCTCATATGTTTTTTTGTTGTTTTTTTCAGTCTTATGTCTTTCGTATTGATAGTTAACATCAGCAGGTTCTAAATGTAATGCAGCTTTAAAATCAAGTCAATCTCTGATGTGTTGACTTGTAAAAAGACTAAAGAAGAAATCACATACGCAGTCAGATGTGTTTGCATGCACTGAAGTAACCAGGTTACTCAAAGAAAACCGCTTTCTTGAGCAGTCGGAGAACAGAATTTACATGCACTTAAGAATCCCGGTTACTAGAAATCCGCATATAGATGCAATCTGTTTTCACCTCCATCTGTGACATATTTTAGAAGCAGAGAGAAGACTCTCAGGTTTTTATCTGTGTAACTGCTTTCTGACCTTCTCCTTCTTAAAAAAATGTCCATACAATAAAGAAGAGACTGACAGCGTTGCTCTCTCTCTCAGACTCTAGGTTTGTGTTGTCGTTGTGTCCTTAGGACTGTAAATGTGTCATATGTGAAATTTATTGTTATATTTAAAAATGTATATTGTGGATAGTAGGATATGGTTTACCAGTACTGTAGTTCCTACACATCCAATATTACTGACCAAACCCTTAAATTAAATCTGACACTTTAAACACATCTTGATCATTTCATTTCAGAACCATTGTGGTGGTGTCCAGAGCCAAAGTGATGGAAACTGTGTCACTGTTCAAATACTTATACTATAAATTAGAATACTAGTATTCTAAACATGTCGAGTTGTAATGGAAATGAGCATATAGTAGTGATTAAAAAAAAAACGTGTATCAGTTGTCAGGATGCTAGTACGAGGAGAGAGAGTTTGTTGACACATAGCAGCCAAGACTGGAAGGAAATACTGATCCCACACAAGCTACAGTGTCCAACAACTGTACCTTTGGTGCTGCCTCCTGTGCTGGTGACTCAGTCACTGTTTGTTTGTCTACTTTGTTTGTAACTGTTTCAAAACCTACAATATTGAGAGGGAACACGGGTCATGGTCTTCAGGCTGAGCTACACCACAGTGTTTTTAATGTTGCTGTGGACTGTGGTGTTGTCATGGTGACGAGTGAACTAGACGGATGCTTAACTATGTCCAGCTTGTGCTATTTTATGCTTTTATTCCACCTCATTTCATTGGCAAATATACTTAGAAATACATTATGTATACTCACTTACTGTACTATACATTATATGTATACTTACTGTACTACATCAGACATCAGTTATCAAGCAGCTCCATACACTGGGCTATGAGGCAGAAACATGCAGCAAGATACAGCAGGACTGTGGAATTATTACCATTGTAAATATAGTTTCTCTCATGTCAGTCTTGTATCCTGCTGTTATCAAGTACTATCATAATCTGACAAAAAGAGGGATTGGAATATTGATGATATTTGCACAAGCTCTCTTTGGTATTAAGTTATAAACAGTTGTAAACAGTTTTGGACCCCACACAGATACCCCATATCACGTGTGAATGGTTTAGACTAACTACTAGTGATGACAAGGTGAAGCTTCATGAAGCATTTAAGCTTTACATCCAATTGGTTCACTCATGGGCCGAAGCTTCATGGTGCATCATTTGCTCTACTGCGTCATCAAGTGGACAATAAATGTAAAACAGGCAGAGTGATTATAATGACACAGCTTTGGTGTGTGAAGCTTTGAATTGAATGAATGAATGATGTTTGTGATGCCAATACATAAATTATGAACTTACTTCAAATGTCACCACATACGTCACCAACACAAGCCTCGATACATGCTTCACAAAAATCATCCTGGATTACTTGACACACGCTTCGGAGCCTCGACACTGAAGGACGCATCACTACTGACTACACTAACTCTAGCTCCTCACCTAAAGAGCAACAATACTAGTCTACTCAGTAACAAGTGTAAGAACATAAAGTTGCATATTTAAGTGAAATGGTCCCAGTGTAGGCTGCAGTTTCACAGACATTAGCCAATGCTGGTTCATTAGAAATGTCAAAGATCAGCACAGTTAATCAGTCGATCAACTGGTTGAGCTCTACCTATGACAGCTACTGCAGTACTTATGGTACCAGAACATGAGTACCGTCATATTTTCTTAGATTTTTGGTATTGACCTGGTACCGAAGTGTTAGTTCTTGTGACATCTCCAATGGTTAGTGTTGCTTGTTTATGTCTGACTTGTGTATCCCCTGGTACTGTTATAGTGACAAAACAAGTTTCCTCTCTGTGAATGAGTCAATTTATCTGTGTGAAAAAACCAACCAGGATGTAAAGAATGGAGAGAGAGAGGGAGAGTTTTCTGTAAAACCTGCTGCAAGGAGAGATCAACAGATATTAGTATCATTCATATGGCATTAAATTGTTGTGTATGTGTTTCATACAGCATGGTCTGCACATTCTTCGTCCTTTCTTTCTTTCTGATAACGTTTTACTCACGGTGACGTCACCAAATAAAAACCTCACTTGTTTGTATCTTTCAAACTGTTCAGTGTGAGCAGCTTCCCGCTGAGGAGGAGGAGGAGGAAGAAGTGGTCCAGCAGGAGGTAGAGGCAGTGATCGTGGAGGGCAGCGAGGAGGCAGAGGAAGATGTGGAAGAGGAGGAGGGTGTGGTGCTGCAGGAGGAGGGCTGCCCAGCTGTGATCGTAGAGGAAGTACCCAGCGCCCAGGTGGAGGAGTGCTACTCAGCCCAGGTGCTGGTCTACGATGACGAGACGTACCTGATGCAGGACGTGGCGGAGGAGCAGGAGGTGGTCACAGAGGTGGCTGAGACAGGTGAGGCTGAATCCTGTGCATTTTGCTAAATCTAACTGGTACTAAAGTCTCATATCAGCTTTGTTTCTTTTCTTTAGCCTGTTATCTTGAGCTTAAATCTAGATCCAGGTGAAATCTGCACAGGCTAAGTTTCATTCTCACTGGTCTACACTTTCTTCACATCTTCATGCTAACTGTTCATTAGAGAAGCACTTGGAGCTGCTGTGTGTGTGAGAGTGTAAGTGTGAGACAGAAGCACACTGCCCTCTGCTGGCAGCAACAACGTCCAGCTGCTGAGAGCAGATGACAGGAAACAGGAAGGGAGGAACAGACTGCCACTACAAAGCACAAACAAGGAAGTCTGCATTTCAAAATAGTTGCAGCTCTGTTCTGTTGTGATTGCAGCCGTTTCTCACCACACTTAGGAAAGTTGTGTTGTTATTTGATACGTCTTCACAGTGAGCATGTGTTGCTTGCATAAGTCTGTGTGCTGACTTGAGTTTTGTCCATCTCCTCCCGCAGTGGAGATGTCAGGTCACGAGATGGTGTGTTTCGACAAGACCTTTGAAGCAGCTGAAGCTCTTCTCCACATGGAATCTCCTGGAGGTCTGCACAGTGAACGCAACACAGGTAACACATGTCCAGCACTTCCTGTGGGTTACAGACAGATTCATATCTGCAGACACCACTGGTCTTCCTGTGAGAAACTAGTTTCTAGCCAAAACGAGTGCTGATATTTAATGTGAGAGTGCGCTGCCTGCGTACACAGCAGAAAAGGACAGCTGTGAATGTTGTGCATTTGTTTGGCCCCAGCAGAGGATGTGATGATGGAGACAGTGGTGGAGGTGTCTACTGAGTGCGGACCCATAGAGGAGGAGTCTTTCCCCATCCCTCCTGATTGTGAGCCTGCTGTCAAGAAGAAGAGAGGAGGTCAGTGTCACTACAGACTGCAGTCAGAAACATGAAGCCGTTCCAGTACCCTGTTTAAAAGAGCTCACAGAGAAAGACTTGAACAAGCAGCCTCCATAATTTAGCTAAAGCTCTCTAGAAACTGAAGATATCTTACATTTCTCAACCACAGTTACAGCAGCTTCAGGAAGTATTCAGACCCCTTCACTTTTTGCTTTCTGTTTTTGTGGGGAGCCTTTGCCAATGACAACCTGTTGTCAATATTCATACATGAGGGATGTTCTTATATGGAATTTGTAAAAACCCATCTGGAGTTTGTCTTTCGGTATGATGATGACCTGTTTGTGTGTGTTGAGTGCAGGTGGACGTAAGCCCAAGACTCACCAGCCTGCTTCCAATGGCTCCTTTGACCTGGGGATAAAGAAGAGGCCGAGGGAGGGCAAAGGTCTGTAACAGCTACACTCGATCACTGTCAGGTTTACTGTGTGATAGGCAGCTTCAGGTTGTCACACTGCTGTGCTGTGTCCAGGGAACACCACCTACCTGTGGGAGTTCCTGCTGGAGCTGCTGCAGGACAAAAACACCTGTCCCCGCTACATCAAGTGGATGCAGAGAGAGAAGGGCATCTTCAAACTGGTCGACTCCAAGGCCGTGTCCCGACTGTGGGGAAAACACAAGAACAAGCCCGACATGAACTACGAGACCATGGGCCGAGCCCTGAGGTCAGCACCGTCTGCTCCACACACACACACCTCACAGTCCTGAACAAAGTGTGTCTCCACGTAACAACACAGCTCTCATGTTTCCTTTGTGTGTCTGTGTCTGTGTGTAGGTATTACTACCAACGTGGAATCCTAGCAAAGGTGGAGGGCCAGCGTCTGGCCTACCAGTTTAAAGACATGCCGAAGAACATTCGGGTGATCGATGATGACGAGGGCGAGGAGGTGGAGGACGGCGAGGGCGTGGTGTCCGGCCAGCACCCAGCTCATCAGCAGGGCCCCATCAGCCTGGGCACCAACTCGCCTGCTGCCGCCCAACCACAGCAGACCTATGTCACTGTCATCCCCAGCAACGCAGCCACCAGGTCTGAGGAGTTTGATTTGTTTGGCATTAAAGTGACAGTAATAGTCATGGTTGTGTTCTCAGACATGGTTTTACTGATCCAGACTAACAAGACGGTCATTCTCGAACATCATCCTGCTCTTTGTTTTCTATTTACTTGGAAGAAGTAGACGTGGAAGTGAAGAAGTGTCTTATTAGAAAATACACACACGAGCAGAGAGTTGATGATCATATGTTCAGTTGTAACGTCTTCTCCCTCTTGTTTTGTCTCCCGTAGGCCCATCCGAGCCATGCCAGTGGTCATGACTAACTCACTAGGTCAGGTCACATTAAACTCATCCCCCATCCTCACCACCACCACAGGAGTCCCGGTAACGGTGGCCAACGCCTCTGCCGGTGCTCCCCCCAAACTGGTGATCCAGGCTCTGCCCACTGTGCTGCCTGCCGGCTCTAAAGCAGGAGAGAAGATCACTATCATCACCATCCCAGCCAACCAGCTGGCCACGCTCATGCAGGCCAACCCGTCGGGCCAGGTCACGCAGCTCTTTCAGGCCAAGCCAGTAACTACGCGGCTAGCGCAGGCCGTCACTAAACCCGCAGCAGCCGCTGCTGCTCCTACAGTCCAGCTAGCGGCAGGCCGATCAGCACCACACCTCATACTGGCTAAACCTGCGGCTCTGGCCCAGCCGCTGCCTCAGCTCACTGTCCAGGTGAGCCAGGCTCACCCCGTCCCACCCAAAGCCCCCTCCCAAGCACTGAAGCCCTCCAGTCAGCCCGAAGCAGCACAATCAGAGGTGGCAGCAGACGTTCTGCCTCCCTCCAGCTTACCAGCAGCATCAGCCGAAACCCCGTCATCCTGAGAGCGCCGCCCTGAGTGGGGGACCACACGAGGGTGTGGGGAGGGGGGTACAGGAAGTGACTGTGGACACTGCTGAGGAAGTGCAGGACACATCCCGCGCCTCCCTCGACTAACAGCAGAGCTCTCTGATTGGCTTGGACTGTCAGCCTAATATTGGTCTCCATGGACACGCCTGCTCTCACTATGGAGCTGCTGAAACTCCAGAGGATTAAAGGGACTGTTGTACAAACACACACACACACACACACACAAAGATCCTGCAGAGCTCAGAAGACGTGGGCTGCCTTAGATTGTAAATGACAAAAACTTCTTTTTGTAATCAAACCTAATATTAAGAAAAACCTGACGACTTTGTTGTAAATGTAAAAAGCATCTTTTGATACTCAGCGGGTATGTATCAGTACACACGTAGTATGAATTCATCTCTTTGTTTCCTCCTCTGTTGCAGTCTTGTTACTCCACAGCACTGCCCCATTCTGCCAACACTTAGCATCTTTTTTTACTGTTCACAAAAAGGGAGTGTGCATCCAGAGAATAGAGTTAAATGGTGTGCTCCACATTTGAAGTATAATATACTATTTTTTTTCTTGTATTCAGTGTATTGAAGTAGATTTTACTGAAACATGTATTATAAAAAAAGACAAATGTGAATGAAAACTGTCTCAAGTTGTTTTATTCAGCCGTGTGAAAAAATGAAATGTTAGCTCAGTGATGTGTTGTTGTGGCTTCATGAAGAAGAGGGGCGCTGTGCTGCCACTGGTGAGAAGACCTCACGTCACTGTGGATAAACTCAGTCTGTAATCAATAACCTACAGTGGCAAAGTGAAACATGTTTTGGGAAAACTTGATTGAGACTGTTTAAAATTTAACATTTCCACAGCACAATTTACAATTATGCAGGTGCTGCATGTGTAACCATCTTTTATTTGACAAAAATGATAAAAATATCATACGGCATCTCAGTAGTGTCAAACAGGACTGAAACTTATCAACTTATCTTCTTTGCTGTCCTTCTCTTTTTCTTTTGTCGTTTGTGAAGGTGTGAGCAATAGTGTATGTGAATGCAAGTCACACACACACACAAAAACCTTTGTCATTGAATTAAGTATGGTTACGGCTGTCTGATCTCTGTATGTTGCCTGATTAAGTCTCCATACTGAAGTATAGCTGCTACAAAACGTCAGGCTTCATGTTCCCATGAGAAGATCCACCAGTGAACCACGCACAAACGCACCAATTCAACAGGCCACAATCAAAGTTAATATTATTCCTCTATTTCATAATGTAACATTTCTCATGTTCAGTTTGACCAGTGTCACATGAAAGAACCAACATCAATGCTAAATAATTTATTTGAAGACACTCAAGGAAAAGTTGGTTGTGTTAGAACCAACTGATAAAAAGTATAAAGAATAATTTAATAAAATTAGAATAATCTTAGGTGCATATTGGAAATAATAAATAGCTGCAGTTGATTTCCAGTGATCAAACTTCAGCAGATGAAGCATCTGCTGAAGTTTGATCACAGATCTTAGCTGCCGTTTGAGCTGAAGTAAAAGGTAAAGAAACTGAACTATTTGCTAAAGAGTTAAAAACACTGGAGGCTGATTGACTCCAGTGTTTTGATGACTGAACTCCACCCACCAACATGTTTCCAGAAGATGATGTTAAAGCGTCTAAATTAACTTCTTTTAAATATTACAGGAAGTGACACAAGCTTATGTGTGTTTGTGACACACCCCTCACACCGATGTACACACTACGTTGACTACTGTTTCTGGATAAGCAGTCCTCAGGCCTACATCAACCTATGTGGTTCCTCCCTGAAGCTGATGTCACAGAGCAGTGATAAATGGTCAGAAGGGTAGTGGTAGGAGGGCAGGCGATCTGGCCCAATTTGCTCCTCCGTGGGAATGTCCAACAGGCAGTCCACACTCAAGGCATTGTGGGTATACCAGATATAGTCCAGTGTGCTGCAGCTCTCTCCAGAGGGGCGGATCTTCCACGTGGTATAGGGCGGTTCCGTCTGTCCGTCAGAGCTCAGCAGCTTGTATGCGGACCTCAAGCCGAGGGAGGAGGAGCTGAAGCGCCTGTACACATCCTCTGAGGGCTCTGCGTTAAAGTCGCCACACACTACTAATGGGACAATGGCTGAGGCCACATGGCGCCGGCCGCCACCCAGGGATGTTATGCTGCGTAAACTCTGCAGCAGGTCGGCACCCTGCGCATTCCGTAGTCTCTCCCAGCCACTACGAGCTTTCAGATGGGTGACTGCCACACACAGCTGTCGACCCGTTACCCGGCACTTCAGAGTCTGGACTATGGCAACCTGGTTGGTGGGGAGCATCATGGCCGACAGCCGCAGGTGAGCTGAACCATAGAGGGAGAAACGCAAACGGCGGTAAAACAGAGCACAGCCGTCAGGGCCATTATTCTGCTCTACGTCCAGACAGGGAGACCGGGGTTTGGGGAGGAAGCTGCCATAGTAACCCAGGCTGGCCATTATTGGCTGGAAAGTATCGTAGTAGTGGTCCACTTCCTGCAGACATACGATGTCAGGGCGATATGTGAGGATCTCCTCCAGGATCAAATACTTCCTTTCCTGCCAGTTGAGGGCATCCAGTGGACAGCGGATAAAGCCGTCCTTCCCCTCACCAAGAGCTGGAAACAAGAAGAGACAGACTGACTTTTACAGGACACATTAGGTATGTTACTGATGATGCTAAATAAAACATTACTCAGTCTAGTTCATCCTGAGGGAAACAGAAATGTCTGAACCAAAGGTAATACCCGTCTATCCAATAGCTGTCAAGACATTATACTTAAATTCTCAAATGTCCACCTCATTGTAGCACTAAGGGAAAAGTAAAGACATAACTAACTTAACTAGAGATATGCTGCTTTGCAAGGCAGTTTAAATTATAGTAAAGTAGTAAATATATTAAGTTTCTGTATCTGACTTTAGTCCTTTAACATGTACAGTTTTAAGGCTTGTCCACAGTTTTCTACCTTGTGCTAGTATATTCCACTGCATGACCCGTATGGAAGGGTTGTGCTTGTGGTGGTGGGGCACCGTGCCCCTGGGATAGACCAGGTCCCTGCGTGGGCGGGCCGGACGCCTCTGCAGGACCTCCTCACACTCTCTGAGCAGCTGGTCCGGGTCTAATTCAGACAGGTCCAGGTCTTGATCCGAGCTCTCCTCCGGGTACAGGTCTGCTTGGGCCAAGGGGACGCTGTTGAGGGACTGGGCCAACGTTCCAAACAACCTGCTGCTGCTGCTGCTGCTGCTGCTGCTACCGCCCATTGGACAAACTGATGAAGAATCAAAGGACAAAACTACTTTGTAATTAAAGGTGTTTTGCAATTTCTGCAAACATCAGCTACCTCAAGCTGCTGGTCATAAGCAGACCAAGAAAGGCTCCTTCAGTAAACTCCCAGGTACATTTTCCTGGTATGTCATCTGAATATGATGGTCAACTGATGGTTTACATGGCATGTTTATGGATCTTTAGCTAAGCCATGTGGCATGTGATGTGGTTCATAAGAGTAAAGAAAGACCTTTGTCAGTCAAAGGCTGCATGGCTTCCGCTCCCATGCTACCATGTAGGAAGGGCAACTGAGAGACTAGACCTTCACTGCCAACATAAATAAAGACATGGCAACAGGATAAAGGTTGTTGCTATTTTGGTTACACTGACTTTTTACAGGTTACAGAACATTTTGAGTTAACAGTTTAGTCAACCCACTCACTGAAGTGCTGAGCAGGAAAACAGTCCAACAGTTCAGTACGTGCAAAGGCTGGAGAGGACACAGACAGAACATTCATGTCATCATTGTAGAATATCTACCTACAATAATCTCCCATTAGCCCATAAACCAATACTCAAAGCTTAGTCTTTCAGAAGTACAAGCACTGCTGGATCGGATTGTCTCAGTCAGAGCAGAGAAGATACAGCTCACGTGGACTGAATATGTGTTACACTGTGCTTAGATATGGATTAAGAGAAGCATGTGTAATCCAAACAAAAATGAAATGATCCCTAACATTACATATATGCAACCTGCTGCTCAAACAGATGTTTGAGCAGCAGGTTGCTGTACAGCTAACCAGTTACTGACCTTTACAGAGAGTTGGGTATCATCAGCATAGCAGCGGTGTTGTCATTTTGGGGAATGCAGAGGGCAGGTGGTCGCAAATAATGTATATCATATACATTTAAAGAGCTTAGCATACATAAATATGTGTTAAGAATCAACTAAGTCATACACTGTTAAAACTGTTGAACTGACTGCTTTGGGTTTCACGGTAAACCAAGATAAAATTTTCAGCGGTTACTATTACTATTTACAGCACTTTGAAAAACTCCCCTGCTGAAGGGTAAAATACAATCCAGGATCAATTTAAGTTGGCAACAGTCTCCCATATACTGACCTCACAAAAACACACACACACAACCTTCACTCTGGGGTTTTGGAAATCCAAATTTAGAGCCATTCACATGACCTGTAGTTGGATTTAAGGTCAATTCAAAAAGCATGACAGTGTCTTCAGTCACGCAGACTGAAGACACAAGAGAAAGACACAGTGATGACGCTGACGCTGTGATCATGGATGAAATAACCACCAAAAGAAATCACAGCACTTCATTACACTGATACAAATATGACTGTCTTACCTACAGCCTCCATGTCTGTGCAAACGCTTTCCTCCCTCTTCTTCCCACCACCTCTCTGTCTCTGTCATTCACTCTTATGCTCGTCCATTACTATCCGCCCCCCTCCCCCGCTGTGACTCATCCTTTATCTGTTTCATCCTCCAGGACGTCTGTCTGATTGATCAGTTCCTCCCTCTCACTCAGTAGGTGACAGAATGACCTCTACGGAGACGGGAAACACATTATGTTCTCATGTGTTCTCTGGTTAACTGAGGACAGAAAAGGGAAGAGAAACACAATGTGGCTGATTCTTTGTCAGTAGCACATTCACATGGTCAGAGACATTTCTGGTTAATTCATTTAATCTATTTTACTACTTCCTGCAGAGTTTTACACTCTCAGCTCAAAAACCTTCTGTCTGTGGGACACAAATACAAGGACGATTGTTATACCCAAATACTCAGTCAGTAGACCACTGCTGACTGTGAACACCATTGGTTCACAGCCATGGTTCATTCTTGACAGCTCAGTGGTAGAGCAGTTGTCTTTCAATCCAAGGGCGAGCTGTTCGATTATCTGGCTACTAAACAACTACTAAACAACACCTCAACATGTAGCCTTAGCAGGCTACATGTTGAGGTGTACTTGGACAAGACACCGTAACACTGTAGTAGCGCTGACACAGGTCTAGCAGCTGTCCAAACAACAATTTCCCCAAAGGGATCAATAAAGTATCAATTATTATTATTATGTCAGCATCCTAACATGCTTATAATAATGTTCATATTCAGCATCTCAGTTCAGCAGGTTAGCATGCTAACACTAAAAACAAAGTACAGCTAGAGGTAATGAGAATATCCTGCATTTTGCAGACACTCTGTCAACTCAAGGAGTGGACAACTGTTATGGTACAATACAGTACTGGAAAAAAACATCTGAACTGATGCTGCTGCCACAAGAAAAGTTCTAGGAATGTTTTACATTACATCCCACAAACTGTGAATGTCTGCACAAAACAGCAAATCAAATCGTCTTCTGTATTACTCCACTCTGACACTATCGGTGAGAAACTAAATATCAGAAGCTCTACAGACGCAGGATGTGCTGAAGAGCTGTTGGGATACAAGCTAACACAAGCAGAGTTTTAGCAGAGAGTTACATCTTGGTACAGCTGGACTTGATCTAATAAAGAGATAACTACAGTGTTCCTAAACAAATGCAGTTGTCAACAGATACTCACGTTGACCAAAATCGATGGACGCACACACAAAAACACAATCTTCAGTCTGTCTAAAGATTGTCCACCTAACTTTCTTCCTCCCTTCCGTTGTGCCTGTTGTCCTCTCACCCGCTCTACTTCTCTGAACTGGACAGAGTGGGAGAAGACAGTCTGCAGGGTGTGGGTACAGAGGGATAGTGTGACTCTCATGAGTCAGTCCCAGTGAATGCTGCAGTGGCAGGTCACTGACTGGCCCATTCAAGAATGCCTCTCACGCTCACACACACACACAAACACACACAGTAAGGGAATGAGAGCTGTGCAGGGTAAAGAATCCAGGGAGGAATGTCAGTCAACAATGAACTGTCAGACAGTTCAATGCACACCATGTCCCAAGATCACATTCATACTTTTCTACGTAAGAATTCAAGTCAAATCAAGTGAAGAAATAAAATTATTTAAAATATCTAAGTTTGGCAGTGTGACAGAAACTTTTTTTTCTCTCATTTTGGGAACGAGTATGTTCCGTTTCTGTCTGTTTAAATTATGTATATGTAGCTAGGTGGGACATTTTATATAAAATAATGTTCTGCAAATGGTGAAATATATGTCTCAGAGTTCCTTTTAGTTAACTTGTCAGTGTAACATTTTGTGTTACGCTATTTTTACAGAATGGCTTTGATTTAGATACTAGGGAGTAGATGTCATGGAAAGTTCGGCCACATGCTGTTGACGGCAAAGCATGTGGTTGTATTATGTTGCCTTACGTAATTATAATAATAATGATTATAATAATTTATTCATTATTAATCCCCTTGGGGGAATTCTTTGTGGACAGCCAGCTGCATTTTAGGCACCAAAGGGTTTAGTGTCTTGTCCAGGGGTACTTCAACATTTAGCCAGAAATCAGGGTAACCAGGAGTTGAACCACCAACCCCAGGGTTTATAGAACTCCAGTTACTGTGTCCCATGTCTCAACTAATTTTCCAAGGCTACACATAAGTCAGACATTTATAGATTATTCTGTTGTGTTGGAATGTGTTTTTCTATCATGGATTGTTTTGAGTGTTAATGAGGTCAGCTCCATTATGAACACACTGTTCTTAAGAACACAGTGTGTTCTTAAATGTACATTGTTTTTAATTAATAGAAGTGTATTACCAACACTGCGGGGTGGAACACTGTTATATAGCAGGAAAAGAGGTGGAGTTATCCAGGTTCCATTGCCATGATATTGATGAATCTCTGTAAAGGCTTGTTGAGACACTGTGCTCTTCCTGCTCCAACACGCCTAAACTCGCTCTGTTTGTGAAGTTTCTCAACACACAATGTGTCAAGCTGAACCCAGTGAACTGAATTATTATGAGCTGGGAGAGCTCACAAGTTGATGCTGGGAGTCAAGGTGTGAAAGAATGAGAAGATGCAGTATGTTTGAATTTTAACAAGTCACACAAGTGGGCCTATAAAATAACCCACAATGAGATGGAAGCAGGAAAACAAACTGCCACGTCCACTTTTAACAGACTTTTTATTGGATGCTAACATACACTCTGCCTGACCGACTGATTTGAGCCATGTGCACTCTTTTGACCCAGGTTCTTCTTTACCGAACGGTTACAAAAGTCAGCCTGAGTGATCCCGTTACAGATGGAGACCAGTAAAAGCAGCAGTGCATCTTGTTTAAAAGGTTTTAGCCTCCAGAGGACTCAAGCACAGAAACCATTAAGTGGCTAAATAACACCACTTTGCTGCTGACCCAGGCCATGAGGGAATGTGTGTGTAGGTGTGTGTGTTTGGTAGGGTGTAACCTGACCACAGGCATGTAAGTGGACACCTGACATGTTTCCTTGTGACAGTACCTAAAATAGACAAACTTTGAACCTAGTGCTGGTCACTATACAAGTTTAAGTAAATCCTTGAAAAATGTTGTTGGTATAATATCACTGTAGTCCTCATCCCTGCTCATCTTAACCTACATCGTGTCTTCTTTTACAAGTAGCTGCTGTATTTCCTCTTATTCAAAGTAACCAGGAACATCCTGTGCACTGGACGGATTGTTCTCTTGTTCTCCTCACAGACCTATGAGCCTATTTGCCTGCTAGCCAAGTGTAGCATTAATGCCATGAGACAGGAAGTGTGATGTCATGGTTTACAGTGACAGGAATTAAGCAACTGAAGCTACTGGAACAGATTAGTAGACAGCGGCACATTTTTAAGACCCACATGAAAAGCTATCCCTTGTCACGTTTTTAAACAAGGAATAAATACATGCCAGTGACTTAGACTTAGACTTGCTTTATTGTCATTCAACAAACACACCATCGGTTCACATATCAAACGAAATGTCGTTGCTTGGCTCACAGAGAAGTCAGGCACATGAATTATCTACATAATTCAGTATTCGCAGAATTATCTAAATATTGCTGATATTGAATATTGATATTAATATTGAATTGCTGGTATGGCTTAAAAATAGTAATTTTAACTAAGTGTATAAAAGTATTAAAAGAATACAGTGGCATAGTGATGGAATTGCAGAGGTAGCATCCTAGCAGCATGTTATAGTCCAGTGAGGTTCCTATGGATGGTGGGGGGATAGAGAGAGGGGGGGCTGTTACAGTCCATGGACGAAGGTTTTATATTTATTGTGTGTGGGTGTTCAACAGTCTTATGGCCAGTGGAAAAAAACTGTCTCTGAATCTGGACGTCCTGCTGCGGATGCTGCAGGACCTTCTGCCAGAGGTCAGCCTTGAGAACAGTCCATGGTGGGGGAGGGTGGGGTCAAAGGAGATATGTTGGGCTCTGGTCAAGCGGCGCTTGTGGCCAATGTCCCGGATAGAGGGGAGCGGGGTCCCGATGATTTTTTCCGCTGTCCTCACCACTCTCTGCAGGGACTTCCAGTCTAAGGCCTTGCAAGCCCCCAAACCAGACGGAGATGCAGCTGGTCAGCATGCTCTCGATGGTGCCTCTGTAGAAGGTTGTCAGGATGGGAGGGGGGAGGGAAGCTCTTCTCATCCGGCGCAGGAAGTGCAAGCGCTGCTGTGCCTTTTTTATCAAGGAGGTGGTGTTAAGAGACCAGGTTAATTTATCAGTGAATTGCACCCCCAGGAACTTGGTACTGCTGACTACTTCCACTGCAGTGTCATTGATGAGGAGTGGTGTATGACTGGGCCGAGATTTCCTAAAGTCAACAATGATCTCCTTTGTCTTATCAACACTGAGGATCAGATTGTTGACTTTGCACCAGTCCACCAGGTGTTTCACCTCGTCTCTGTAGGCCAGCTCGTTGTCATCCTGGATGAGACCCACAACAGTTGTGTGGCCTTATAACCTGTGATGGACTGGATGCCTTGCCACAGACATCTGGTGTTACCCGGGTTTTGGAAAAAACCATGGATGCGCTGACCTTGGGAGCGCTTTGCCGCCTTGATGGTGCGGTTCAGGTTGGATCTTGCTTCTCTGAGAGCCCCAGCGTTGCCAGATCTGAAGGCAACATCATGCTCCCTCAGTGCTGCTCGTACCTTCTTGGTCATCCATGGTTTGTCGTTGGCCCTGATCATGACAGTCTTGGTAACAGAGACATCTTCTGCGCACTTCAGAATGTACGGACACACAGTTGAAGCATACTCCTCCACGTCTGTATGTTCGCTGTCAGTTGCAGCCTTTTTGAACACATCCCAATCCGTGCTCTCAAAGCAGTCTTGTAGCGCCGACATAGCTCTTTCAGGCCACACTTTCACTTGTTTCAGAATGGGCTTCCCTCTGACGAGCAGGGGTTTGTATGCTGGAGTCAGCATAACGGAGAGGTGGTCTGAGGAGCCGAGGTGTGGGCGGGGGGCTGCTCTGAAAGCCTTCTTGATGTTAGTGTATACCAAGTCCAATGTGTTCTCCCCCCTAGTAGCAAAGTCCACATACTGGTAGAAATTAGGAAGGACAGTCTTCATGTTGGCCTGATTAAAGTCCCCTTCCACGATAAAAACTAATGTGTGGCTAATGGCTAGTGGCTAATATATATAGATTTATGCATGATTCATTCATTTCAAAAGAGAACATTCAGCTTTGAAATGGTTCCTTCACTCATAGATTTCATAAAAAAAAAAGAGTGATAAATGCACTGATAGAAGTTCTGGTTATTATGTATTGGTAAGTTAACCAAAGTATTAAATATAACAATATATAACAGATGGAAAAAATAATCACTGGATTAACTGTACAAAAAATAAATAAATGAAAAAACACAAATGAACCGGCTTCACCATTCCAAAATATAAAAAATATATCCTTCTTTAAATTACATTCATATGCCCCACTTCACTGTTTTTATGTTATTTTTTTAATTCTTTACTCTTTCATTGTGTTTGTCACTGCACCAAGTCAACTTCCTGTGTCCAGTCTATTGTTCATCTGGCAAATAGAGTGATTCTGAAAGTGATGTTTAATATATGAATCAACTGACAGTTTAATTAAATTAATGTAACTTAATTTTAATTTAATCAGCATCAATTTTGATAAATGAATAGTAATTTCAACCATTTTTCAAGCAAATATCCCAAACATTCTTATACAGTAGTAAATGTGATATCTTTGTGTTTTGGATTAAAGGCATAATGCCCAGTCTTTTTACTATAACTGACAGTTCAATTCTCAACATTCAAAATAAAGCTCAAACACTGGCTGGTTCCAGGTATTTGTACATTTATATATCTGTTGGCAACTGTATATTCTTTGTAACAATACTGATAAAACCAAGACTCAGTTTGTACTTGGGGACATTCTGTAAACTAGTGGAAGCCACTGTACAACTGGATCATCAAACCAACGTGGCTGTGAAGCTTCATAAAAGCCTATGTGTAGCTTGACTGTTATGACTCAGAAACCACATACTGAACTATGACACGTCAGGTGCTGTCAGTTTTAATTGTTCAAATATTTGAACGTAGTTTGGTGTCACACTGACCAGTATTAGCTCTAGTCTCCTACCTGCTGTTACGCCAGAGGTGGATGCTCCACTCTGCTTCAGCCCTTTGACCCACACTCCTCCTCCTCCCCTCACACCGGGGCCACAGTGGCGAGGCCCGGCCGGGACTGACCGTGGTCCCGGTGAAAACGCTCTGCTAGCTGTCGGTCCCGCCCGCGGTGACACGCACAGCTGGTTCAGTAAGGCTGAACAGCGACGAGCTGGATTCATTGTTGACTGTGCTGAGGGCGACAGAGGACGATGTTCCGGGCAGTGTTCCGTTGTCTTTTCACCTGTACCAACAAAATCGAGCCATTTGTTCAACTAAAAGCTCAGAACGAGGTTTGACAGGACACACTGTACTTCTGAAGCGAAAAGAAAACCGGCAAAAAGTTACATCATTTTTTCTGGTGAGTCATGGAACACCGGCTACTGAGCGTTTAACCAAATAGTCTAGTCCGTAACGTCTTCCTGAGTCGACCAGATACAAGAACTAGAATTGAGTTTACAATAAAAGAAGTGGACACATTTGCTTGATAATGTATCCAGCTGTTTTCTCTTCCTTCGCAAACGCATGAAGCTCTAGACTTAAATAAACTATATTCCGTCACCCCCCCACATCCCAACAGTGGTTCGAGCCGCGCAGCCACTTGTACCTCAGGGGGCGTGGAACAGCGACAACAGGGCGTTAGCTTTCCATGACAAAGCCAATCAGCGTTCGGTGCGCTTGGACTTGATGACGACTTAATGACGACGACAGTACGCCACTCACGCTTGTTTCCTCTACCGTCTACGCAGACTGGTTCTTCTAAAAGGATTTCACGTTCCCTGAAAAGCAGTGCCGTAGAACAACAGCCAACGTAGTACATACCTGTCAGTCTTATTTATTTGTTTAACTATTTCTTTTACATACATAGGTTTCATTTTGAGATAGGTCAACTGATATGTCAGGTTTCAGTCATTATTACACAGAGAAATCACGCTTTCACAAAAAAATTCTGGATTTTTGGTTATAAAAGCCATTACATAACTAGATGAAAGCTCAGTAGGATCAAGATCAAGGACCGTGTCTGTGTAAGTTATTCATCAACTCCAGTGACAAAACTGTAAATGTTCAATAAATAGTAAATAGTTCAATAGTAAAAGTTCAACGAGTGGGAACTTCATTGCGTGTTCACTGTCTTTCCCCCTGTCTCTGTGCTGCCATCTGCTGGTCATCTAAACCATATGTAGTGATCAGAGCCCAATTCCCACTATCAGCCATACCTTCATATTCTCCCATTAATACAAGCTGCAGCATTACTGTCACCAAAATGAACAAAGAAGGAAAAAGCCACACACATGCATGAGCAGCATTCACTTGTTCACTGTAAGTAAAAAAAAAACATGAGCATCATCAACAACTAATTGATAATACTATGAAAAAGTAAACAGCTGAGGCTTACTATGATGATTACAAGAAGAGATGAGAAGCCTCGGTTTTGTTCAAGGAATCAGCCAGTTCTCTTTCAAAGGAAAGCGTGGACAAAAAGTTTAGTCTGTACCACTGATGCCCTAATGCCCATTTTTATTTGATTAATGTGGGGGAATAGAGCAAATTTAGTCACAGAGGTTAGATAAGTAAGAAGTAAGTAAATAAGATGAGCTTATTTAAGAAGAACAGGAAGGACAAGCATCAACAGGATGGGCATTGGTTAGAAGAATGCTTAAGACCATCATGGTTTTGAGAATGTAGGAAATGGTGGATTCTGGGGGTCACAAGGTAACAGGAAAGGTACAATGAAAGGATTTTATTGTTTGGGAAATGCTATAAGAACATGCATTGTGGAAACCCTGGCCTTCAGTTCTTCTGAAAACTAGTTCAATTCAATTCAATTCAACTTTATTTATATAGCGCCAAATCACAACATAAGTCATCTCAAGGCACTTTACAGT
>JAUMHL010000002.1:1140453-1161449 GCA_032362345.1 Sandelia bainsii | reverse complement strand
TTCTACAATATTCTGTATATATTTATATAATGTGTAAGGTCTTAAACCTTACACTGTAAAGTGCCTTGAGATGACCTTTGTTATGATTTGGCGCTATACAAATAAAGATGAATTGAATTCAATTCAATTCAATTCCCTGTTTTTTCATGAATTGGTCATGAAATGTGATTTTATCTTCACCAAAGTCACAATATTTTTATTTTTTTCATGTGTTTATTGAACACACCTTGAAGATTGATGGTGGAAAAAGTAAGTGAAAGAGTGTTTTAATAACTGGTTGAACCTTTTGCATCAATAACCCCAACCAAGCTTTTCCTGTAGATGTGGATTAGACCTGCACAGTGTTTAGTAGGAACTCCTCCTAAACATTGAGAACTTTGGATCATTCTTCCTCACAGAACTGCTTCAGCACAGTCATATTCTTAGGTTGTCCAGTGTGAACATCTCTTTTCATGTCATTCCACAGCATCTCTGTTGGGTTGAGGTCTGGGCTCTGACTCCAACTAACTTTGTGTCTCTGAAGTCATTCTGTAGTAGATTTACTTTGATGTTTAGGGTCATTGTCCTGCTGCATCATCCAGCATCTTCTGAGCTTCAGCTTGCAGACAGACATTATCCTGTAGGATACCTTGATACACTTGGGAATTCATTCTCTCCTCTGCAATAACAAGCTGTTGCTGTCGATGCAACTGGATATAATCACAGTTAAGAATAAAAGAAGGAAATCATAAACTTCACATCAGTGCTCTTCACCAGCATAAGCATGAGAAAGAGATGGTAGGCAGTCCGACCTGTACAGACTTTTTTAGACAAGGCATGTAGTGCCATCTTTAGGACTTTTGAATGATTCTGCTGTTCCTCACGTCCGGTCTCATAGTGAGTAAAACTGGAGCACATGGTTTGAGCTGTGTATTGACTGAAAACATAATTTTCTTCAGTAATTGAGAAAACCCTCCACAATTAACTTGAATTTGTCCACTGAGAAGAGGAAGCAGGACAGCATGTGGGGGGGTGTAATTAATCTTCACAGTGAGTCGATAATGTGTAAATGCAGAGGTTTTACAGAGAGCTGCACAAAAGTGCCTCAGTGATGCAGAACAAAAATAGAAGTTGCTGCTCAGTGCTGATATCACACTATATGGAGATTTGAGAAGGAAAGGTTACGACTCGTGGCTCCATCGACATATAATGTATGAGCCATGATAAGACCTGAAACACAGCATTTCATTTCCTCAGCAGTTTTGTACCTAGTTTGACAAAGTCTTGCTGAGAAAAGCAAAAGCAAGTGTGTTAAATGCTGGTGGGTGTGTGTCTGTACGTGTGTGTGTGTACATGTATCTTTTAGTGAGACACTGATTTGTCCAGTCTCAGTAATATTTCTGGGTTATTACTCAGCTTTTACCCTCCTAAACATAGTTTAAGTGGGGATCTGAGCTGTGTCTTTTCATGCATACACTTTTAGAGCTTGGACATGTGCTACTATTAACTGAGGAGGATTAGACAGTAGAACTTACAGTTGCAAAAGAGAGAAAAAAAAAAAAAAGAAGTCCATATTACTAAAAACACAATTTTATTTTGAAAAGCAGCTGCATTGAAACATCACTTTGATGACTTAATGATGCTCCACAGTGCTGGTTATTATATAAAGATTAAAGAGGTGGGAGTAAATTCAGGCCTTGGGTATTTGGGTTACTGCAGGTGTCCTACTCCTGTCTGGACACTAGGTGGCACTAACGCTCCATGCTGAAACTGCTTCTAAAGTTACACTGAGCTGTTCTGTATCAGTCTGTATTACTGTAATCACATGAGGACCATGAGATGTTCTTTTGTTTTTCAAGAAATGTAATCTCCCCTGTATCACATTGTAGCATTTTTCATTTGAATTTATTTAGTCAATTCTGCACTTAAACAAGACGTGAATGTTCTGATTCAAAGCTGCAAGAGGCTGGAGGAGTCAGGGAGGTAAATACCGATCCCATGTTAATAAAGACCAGGAGGGGACAAATCAAAACCTTAAACCCCTCTCCAGATGACATTAATATCAAATGGTAATTTTATTTGCCTATGCAAATGAGTAATTTCAGACACTCAGTCATCCAGGAGCTTTAATAATCTCTCCTGGGGATGAGGGTAATCCAGGGTCATGCCATCCAGCATCATGCAAAAGAGCAAAATTTCGAGATACTTCCTCTATGTTAGAAAGAGAAGCTTCTTTTGCCGCCCGTGGTTATGTAGCTCTGGTATAATCCAGATGCTGAGTGCTGTAAGTGTGGGAAACGCCAGATGCTGAGCTGTTTATAACGGCTCATAGCGTGAGCTACAAGCAGCTTTTAGTTTCGGGCAAGATTACGTGTTCAAGTTGAACATCCTGGGTGTATTGAAGGACAGCAGATAAGTGGGTGATGCTGCAGGAGGTTTGAGATGTTTCTGTGCATGATTTGGAACACACTGTAACTGAATCCAAGCAAAGGGCTGACTCTGTAAAGGATGAATCACCCAACTTTTAACAGCCATTCAATCCACAGCGGGCGAGTTTTTGACACTACAAAGAATCTGAGTGCAGCTTTACTTGGGTAGAAGAGGAATAAACATCATATGGATTCATTACAACTTCTTTTCACTTTTCATTTTTCCAAATGTGTCTTACATTTCCTTGGTCAGTGCCTTTAGTCCAGATATTCATGGTGCCCACAGGATGAATCCTGAAAACTTTGGAGCTCATCTAACTTTTACTCCAGCATCACTTTTTTCAGGGACATATCTCAACATCTACTTGTACAAACTCGTGAACAGATGTTCATAGTTTGTGTATTTATGTATCCTAATGACTTTGGTGATCCCTGATCTTTGTCTAGTTCAAATTTGTAATTACAATTATTGGATATATTGACCAATTTGGTGTATGACAAAATACTGTCATGCAAAACTAATAACACCCCCCTGACATTGTCAAATAAAATAAAATATAAAAACCTTAATCAACAGTCACATGACTCATACAATATGTTTAGAGAAGGTCTGTACAAGAATATTCAATATTTCTATTGTTAGTGGTTTAAAGAAAAGACCATTTGCGCATAGATGTTCACCTGTTTTCTCCTGTGGAAGACAGGTGAACATCATGGACATGCAGCATTCAGTAACTGTCATACAACTTGTATTACAGGTTCATTCTTAACGTAAGCGTGTTTAGCATTCAGTTACTGTTTGTAGCTGTTGAATCTCTATTAACAAGGACAGTGTCACTGACGATGGGAATGAACAGGACATTCCTCCAAATTGACAGTTTGATACCAGAACATGGTTAACGGTTAATGATTTGAGGAACAGCTGACAGCTGAGTGTTTAAAGGATGACTTCACCAGTTTTTGGAAAGTCAGAGGGAAGTTTAATACCATTCGTGTGCACATGCTCCCCAAACTAAGCCATTTGCACTGAATTCCTGCCTGGTTTCTCTGAGGAATTACTTGAGTGCTCTCAAATCCCCATGTTCCCCCGCCTGTGGTTTCATGTGCTACATCTCTAATACTTCTCTTTGTGTGTGATGATAGCATTTAGCTACCTAAACCAAGAGGACCTCTCTCAGTTTCCTCGTGACCACAGTGTTATTGCTGATTTCCCCTGCTGCCTTACATTACAGCCAAATGAACCTGCTGCTTCGCACATTTTCACAGTTCCTGGTGATTTTTCTTTTCACTCTGAAGCTGCACCTCAGTAATTACAGGAACAATTCAATGATTACTAGCAGCGTGGGATTCAGGGGAACCATCAATTCCAGTATTTTCTTATTTAAATAACTTTCTCCAGTGTGAATTACAGGTGTTGTAACATTTGTGTAACATTTCTGTGCTGCATCTCTGGAGGTTTAAAATTAGATAAATGTCCACCTGACACGAAAAATCTGCCCTAAAACATCCTACTCTCCAGCTTACGGAACAGACAGAGAAAGGGCAGTTCGCAGGACTGAGCAATCGATGCCTCCTCCACCTCACAGACCTGAGTGCTATCGATTCCCTCTCTACGTGAAGAGGAGGTGTTGATGGACCAAAAGGTGCTGCCTAAGGGAGAAGAAGAAAGTGAAAAGGGAGAAAAAAAGGTAAGAGGGGGGGAAACAGAGAGGCCTAAAGAGAAAGAGGAAAGGAGAAAGTAGTGATGCCTGCTGTCCTGACGTGGCTCTGACCTGATGGACGGTACAAATGGACCCATCTGTTCCCCTGGCTGGGGTCCGGTCCTAACCTTTCACTGCTCAGATGGAGATAAAGTGAAAAAGCTTTAGAGATGGGTGTGTTTAGTTGATGGATTTCTACTGAGATCTACACATTAAAGAGCACATGTGTGAGAGCAGCAGACTGGTTCATGGGTTCTGGCATCTGAATCAAACATGAAGACAGTTTATCCACGAGTGTTCTTCTTCCACAGTGGATGTGAAATTTCTGTTTGTTCTTCTTACATTTATTTCAGTGTTTATTTCAGCCTTTAGCAGGCTGTTGGTCCTGCTAAAGGAATGTGAAGCCTTGTGTGTGTTTTTGTGAAGACCTGCTGTGACTCCGTGTCTCAGTGATGGATCCACTCTCTCAGGCCCTGATAGGGTTTTAGAATTGCTTATTTTCCGCTTGACATCTCCAGGCGAAGGCTGAGCTCTCTAAAAGCCCTGGATGGAAGTCACGAGGGAGATGAACTTGCATGTCGTTCCACTCGAGCTCTGTTTGGGTTTTTTTGCTCCTTCTTGCCCTTGTTTTTCCCTTTCCACTCCTGATAAGTCACCTGTTTTCCACTGAGCACGATTGGCTGTTCACCCCAGTGTGCCACTGCTGCTGGTAGGTGTCTGCCATCTTGATGTGTCATTTTATTTATCTCCTTCTGTTAATTTGACTGATTCCACTCTCTCCTTCCACACGTGACCTCTGCTGCAGAAGCCAGTGAGGGCCAACAGGAGCAAAACAAACCTAAATCAGTGTCTGGAGTGGATTAGCTTTGAAGATACATTTTAAGGTGGTGGATGTGTGTTTATGTGTGTGTGTTGGGTTGGGGGCTGTCAGGGGATGTCAAGGGAGGGTAGAATGCAATCATCCAGGCTTGTGTTGCCATTTAACACTTAGATTCCCCTGGAGAACAACAGTCCAGGCTGTTTGGCCTTCACAAGTAGCTGCTGTTCAAAACCTGTTACAGACACACACACACGCGCACACATATATGCAGGAAAAAAAAAAAATCACGTAACATAACAGCAGTGGCTCCAGAGTCAGAGTACAGATCAAGGTAAAGTAATGGAAAGTGTGTTTCCTGTCACCCTTTACCCCCTCTTTATCAAAACGCACAGAACTAGCACTATTATTAATATGTTGGGGTTATTTTTCACCTGATATGTTGTAGAAAAAATGTTACATTCAATAACACATGTTGTTAAAGCAACGTTCACTAGTTTTGAGGTGTTTTTATGCAATGACATGCATGATTTTTTTCATACCATACTTATCCTTATTTAGGATTTATAAGACTATTTATTTAAGACTTATAGACTATTCCTAATCTATTTCCTAATCACACACACACTCAAACACAGATGTGCACACAGTTTGTCACGCAAACATTCAAGCACACTTTCATTACTTTGTAATTTCTACTACACTAACTTTCGTTATTTGCCTGTCTGTTGTTCACACATTTCAGTCGTTCTCCAGGTGTGTCTTTTAGCCGAAAAGTGGGTTAATCAATGTCTTTTGTTTGTGTTCCACCATAAGAGTGCATACGATGTTAATTATTTTGGCCATGATAATGGCATAGTGAACACATCATCATTTTCATTTGTCCACAGGTTTTACGTTAAGAAAGTAACGTTACGTAACGTTGGTAGCCTCTAATCAGCAACTCCCAAGAGCTGCGTGTGATGCATTCACACAGTATGGAATGTAGGTAAAATTTAGGTAAAACTTTCAGTGATTGGACAAAATTGGATTCAGGGATTCATTGGATTTGTGTCAGTTTAGAGATGAAATATTTGGGGGACTGATAAGTGTGTTTTACTGAGGGTCAGATTGTCAAATGTTTAGATATAGATGGTAACTTGAAAAACAATATAATATTGTTGTTTATTCAATTAGTATGTTTCTAGAGGCCTTTAATGAACACAATTTGCCCTATGCTCTGGATGTTTCTTTGTTTCCTTCCTCCATCACCTAATAAAACAACATCTCTCTCTGATCGACTCACTCACATATATCAAGGATACGGAGCCAAATGTAAAGCAGTGTAAAGACAAAACTACTTTATGAATTAAATATGTAAAAGAAACAAATATTCTGCTGTTATTGAGTTTCCTTGTCATTTTCTTTATGCAAACTGTGCTGTGGGGCAAAGTGTTGCCGTGGTTCCAGCCCATTAAATGTGATTGTTGGGGCGCTTACATGACGTTTATTAAAATTTTGTCGGTTGGCTCGGCAGCTGTGCGTGTTAACTTGGTTATTTTTAGGCGCTGGTAATGGCTTACAGATTATAACAGGTTTCAGGGCTGACAACAGAGCCTCATAATAAGGACTTAATGAAATATGAGCCTTCAGACTTATTCTTGTTTAAAAGATGAGAACTTGTTCTCTCTTCCTGTTCCATGCGTGTTTGTGTGGTTTGGCTCTGCTTCTTCATTCCTTCCCTCCCTCTCCTCAGCCTTTGCATAAGACACTGTTTATCAAACCAACCGGCTGGAAAAAAACAGGAAATACAATGAAGAAAGAAAGATGGATTATACTGTACAAGCACAAAAAGTTTCACTCCCATGAGTTCATTATTCTTCTGAATCTCTGTAGCAGAACAAGCTGAGTCCTTTGAAGAGTCCTTTAAAGATTGTAATAATGCAGACGGATGGTTTGGATATTGGTTTGTATTTTTAAGCCCACACCGAGTATGTGACACTGAAATGCTCTTTACTTTAGTTTGGTCTTTGCTGTGTTTAAAAAATGATTCAACTCCTTGAATTCAGGACTTCTCCGTCAGCACCACAACAACGCAAACATTTTGTGCTGTGGAACCAGTAATCAAACCCCCAACAATGGAATTTGTGGACTCCTGCTCTACCTACTGAACCACAGCCACACCAGCTTGAATATGTTTACTGCACTGATGTCACTTGACATTATATAATGTGTAAAACTGAGAATGAAAAGCAAGAGTGAAAGTCTTTCACGTAATTTCTGTCAAACAAAATAATTGCAAGTAAAGGCCATAAAATACCTGTAGGTTGTATAAGTAGTTTCATTTTCACAGTTCATTAAATCTTTTGTTTACAATGTCAAGGAGATAATGAGAGGGATTTGTATTTTTACATATACTGTACATAAATACTTTATGATATGATTTGAGCTCCTGTCCCTGTGAAACTCTCTGCACATACCTGATCTCTACGTCTGTAGCCACACTAACTTATTGAAAGGTGATACTGCCGAACAGATATTCAGTCATAAACCACAGAACTGGACAAGTTTGAAGTTTTGGCCTGATGGTGGTGCATCATGGAAAGTAAGAAGATAATCAAAGACATGAATGTCTGCACCAAATGTCATGGCAGTCCATCAAATAGCTGTCAAAATACTCCTCTCTTAGCAATACAAAAGTGATTTGTATTGAGCTGAACAAAGGATGCTTGGTTCAGTTCTCAGGGTGTCTTAAATCCTTTGAAATGAGTTTTGTGCCTTTTTAGCAAAAACTACATCAAGAGAAAAAATACACCTTTAGGCCATTAATGGGAGATGTCAGCATGATCACACAGATAAGATTTCAGCATCTTGTGCAAATTTTATTGTAGGGTAACTTTCAACTCCCACAACTTTGTGAATATGAACTGCACACTTCCTGATCCTTCATCTCCCTAGGCTCTCTCCATTTCTCCTTATTTCTCAGTTTGCCCTCTCTCTTTCCTAATTAAACACTGAGCTCACGGAGGCAATTTGATCTCCCTCGTTAACATGGCCTCATTAGAGCTCCACGCTTCATTTTCTTAATGAACTGATCAAGTTAAATGGAATGGAAAGTCAGGACTGCGAGTTTAAACACAACTGCACTCTCTCCTGAAATGTGGCGTCACAGTGCGTGGAGTGTGCCGACTGGGCCCACTCAGCACAAAGTCAGCTTTTTAACTACATCTGGAGATGCAGAAGAGCGAAAGGTTAAATGATGCTATATTGTGGCTGTTGTAAAGATGACACAATGACGACATATTTAACTGATCATCTTGTTCTGCTGCTCTTCTTCAACCACTTGCATATCATAGTGTTTCTTAGCAAGTGTCCGATTCTGCAGCATAGTAACATACTGAACACAGTGTATGACAACTGTACTTGAGTTTGAATCATGTACTAAATGTTGTTTGTCCTCCAGTGTACATGGGAGAGTCTCCCATGAGAAACAAGCCCAGTAGCTGGTATCACTATAAAACAACCAACATCCAACACCACCTCATCTCTTTTGCACAGCCTCACCTCTGACACTACCCTCCTAAAGAAGGGTGGGCATGGACCCACTACGCTGGCTGGGCTTTTATACAGAACCGTGAGGCACCGTATTGGAACGGTAAACCTGCTTTGAATGGGTGGTGCACGAGAGGCTTCATACTCATTTATTTTAACTAAACCGAATTTTAATGTTCTTTTCCAGTAAACTCTATTTTATTCCTGACATTGCCAACTCTGGTGTCATAAATGTATTGGGGTTGGAAACAGTCATGAGAATCTTTCCTCTCCATTCCCATCATTCACCAAGCATCATCACTGGCTGTGTGTTTAGCGCTAATTTTCAGATTATTATCGTGCTAACACAATTAGAAAAACTACCTGCTAAACACATTACATACACTGGAGTCACAGTGCTGACTAGACTGATTACCCATAAAGCAGCACATGGTAACCATTTCTAATTCTATATAGTTAGTTGTTGCAACACTCACCCAAATTTTGATTTTCCAAATCCTCATAGTCTTTTCTAGCCCTTTGGATTACCATATAATCCAGATTGTATTTCTTCTCCACAACAACCAAAGATGGTGATAATTCAAAGGAGGAAAATATTTTTTTTTATCATTTTCATAAAACAAATGTAGTATTTATAATTTTATGCAGTAATGACATAATCATTGCACTCGTTTTTCTTTTAAAAAGATGCAAAAATACTGTGCTTGACTTTCAAAGTGAGTGAGATGTCATTTCCTGTTGCCATCTTTGTTTTTGTGGAGAATATATTAAACTAACTAAACTAAACTAACTAACTAAAATTACATTTTCCTTGGATCAAACCAGATTAGCTTTTTAGTGACAGCTAGAAGACTCTATGAGGATTTGGGAACTACCATCAAAATTTGGGTGAGTATTATCAACAGAGTTAGTAAAAGTAACCATGTACTGCCAACACAGTACACATATGAGCAGACACTGCACTAATATACAAGATATAAGATACACAGCTGAGATAGCCATTAGTGAAAACACACACACACACACACACACACACACACAGACATCACTAGGTAGAAACAACCACGCTTTCAACAAGCTGCTATCAGGAAGTGTGGATCTTAAAGGCCTCAGGTGGATCACTGAGAAACAGTATGTGTGAAGAGAAGTGATGTAAAACGTGTCTTTTTATAATGAATCAACTTTTCTTAACTTTCCAATTAACCAACCGGCTTTTAAAGGTTAGACTCAAAATCTTCACAGAGATAGAACCCATTCGTATTTTCTTAGATTTTTAAAGTGTAATGAAACTATGGAGATGAATGACATAAAATCAGCAGCTCGATGTTTTTATCCATCATGTGTCGATGAATGAGTTCATCCCAATCAAAAAAGAAACAAACAAAAAAATCTCATAAACACGGGGTCCAGATCTCGTAATTATGAAATCAGGTACAATAAGTTAATGAGGCAGAGTGTGATGTCTTCAGTATTACAGCAATTCAGTGACAGTTAGTACTTTCAGTAGTACACAGCAAGAAGGAACTATTATAGCTAATTTGGCAAATTTGATGTTAAAAAAAGGCGCCTCATACTGACTCACCCGGTGCCCTTTGGCTTCACTGGATAAATGTGTGGTTGCATGTTATCCATCAACATAATATGTTGTGTCCTTGTTCTTCATCATCAAATATCAGTCCACCGGGCTCAGTGGGTAGAGCAGTCGTCTTCCAACCCAAGTGTGAGTGGTTCGATTCTCAGTCCCAGCAAGCTACATGTCGAGGTGTCATTGGACAAACTTGGACGTCCTTGGATGCTGAAACCCCATAGTAGTACTGACACCTACTGTCTGTTAGCTGTCCAAACAACAATTTCCCCAAGGGGATCAATAAAGTATCAATTATTATTATTCACACTCCTGAGTTATTATTGTAGTTGCTTGACATCCCCGTTTGTCTAATGCTAGTAGTATGGCGAGGCTGATGTCAATCAAGCAGAGTTTGAACACATCCGCGCAGAGAAGGTCTAATGTGGCAAAATAAGTGAATACATAATTAGATAAAAACATAGAAAACCACTGAAAAAATGATAAATACCGAATAGTCACGATTTTGCTAATTTATTGGGCTCATCTTCACTAGTCTGTGAAGTTGTATGGTATAAGTACATACAGCATTTATGTACAACTCTATCACAGTCTGACTCATTAAGCCACATTACTTTATTACATAACTTTACAACTGAATTTTACAGGATATGCTATGTTTCACTGCTGTGGAGAGACTGGAAGGCTTTGTACAGGAGCCTATAGTAGCTGCTGTTTGAGCTGTAGATGATCCAGTATGTCTGTCGGTCCACCAGCATTATAAAAAACTTCAACAATCAGAACTGGATGTTACCCTTGAGAGAATATTTGCACTTTGTTCCTTCAGATCACAAATGAAGGTTGGTTATTGAGTGGAAACAAGCATGGTGCTTTGAGGTAACTGGGCCCAGAGTGGAGCAGCTGTCTGTGGAGATGAAAACCCCACTGGGCCTCTGGTGTCTGTAGCCCACACAGCCTGCCTCTGTTAACTTCATCCATAGTATCCTTCAACTCAGAAAAGATGTAATTCCACATGCACACTTCTCGCCCTCTTCATTCTTGCATGTTACTGTGGACATTCCAGACCCTGTGGTGAATTGCTGAGGACTGTTATTTCTTTCTCCAATGCACAAGTGACTCAGTCCACCACTCAGGGTGCCACTTTCCAGAAAATTGAAGTGTCTTTCTTCTTTAAACTAGAAGCTTTAAGGATTGCCAGCAATACCTCGCTTCTCTGACTCTCCCTCCTCCCACTCATCATCATTTTCATCTCGTGGGGATGAGGGGATCTTGGCACTATTTTAGAGGTTTTCCACCATGTGGCCAGCCTGTTCAGTAGAGTTTTCAACAACAGAAACGTGTGTGATGTATCTGCCCACTTTTCCCAATTTTTCTTTCTCTCTCTCCTGCTGGGAATAGATTTAGGGTGTAATCAAATCAACAGATTATTGTCTTTGCAATTTTTTCTTCACACACTCTTGGCATAGGCGAACTAGGCGGTCGCCTAGGGCGCCACTCGTTGGAGGGGGCGCAGCTGCAAGACCTAAAAAAAAAGTCGCTTGCAAATATCCTCAGTCGTGGGTTTTTGAGCTCGTTTTCTAAAGTGTAGTTATTTATTTGGGCTTTATTCTCTGTATGAACCCTCATGATTCTCTCCACAATAAAGTGAAACGCGATAGTTTGTCCTTTTACAGCCGGGATCCATCCACAGCGCCGGCCTGAGCCGGCACGCGCCCCCCCTCCGCCCGCCGGCAAAGACACATACACGCACACCTCCAGCTGACAGAGCTGCAGAGTGAGAATGTCCGGGAATAAGTGGGGAAAATATGGACAAATATATTAAAGAAAGAGAGCACGGTGAAAGACTGGATCTGACCTCAAAGACATTCTGCTGATTTATCAAGTGTGAAATATGAGCTCATTATGCAGATTTAATACAGCAGGTGATAGGCGATCACGGGGTGCCAAGTCGTAATCTCACCTAGGGCGCCAAAATGGGTCGAGCCGGGTCTGGGTGAGAGAAATTACTCTGATTGGCTGTTCATCTTAGTGAGTGATGTTATTGTACCTGGCAGCATATTAGAATAGTATACATGACTTGTAGAAGGAAAGATAATTGTACTTTGGTTATGTACCAGTTTCAAGTATCATTTTTTATCACTTAAACTGATAGAAAAGAGCTAAATGAAAACACTGTCAAGATTTAGAATAAACCATTTGAAACATAGAGTGAAATAATCTCCACTTACCTCTCTGTACCAAAGACCTGGGAAAATCTTCAACACAAAAGCTCCACTCTGTCCTTGGCTTCATCACCTTCTCCACCATGTTTTTCCTCTTTCCTCAACACTGTCCCTTTCTCTGCCAGCCTTCTATTTGTTGCCTCCTTTTCACTGTGTGACTTTCATTTTTTTATATCTCTTTGCATGCTGCCTCACTTTTAACTCTCAGCACCTTCATCTCCCTCTGTCTGTGCTGAGGCTTTTTACTGATGCTGGGCTGATGTCCGTCCAGTCCGTCCTTGAGCACAGAGAGCTGTTTGGCGGTGGATAAAGGATTTAAAGGAGGCAGCTACTTGGACACACACAGAGAGACTGGCCAGAATAAAAATCTAGCCAACCACTAGTTTTGTTGGGAAGGTTACTTTCAAAATCAGTATCTGGTTGTTATTCCCTGGGAAATGAAACATTTAAAGCAAAAGTTCAAAGGCGAGGACACCCATGGTTGAGCCTGGCTTGGTCAGCTTGGACAAAGTTGTCTGTTCAAGTCTGAGTCAATTAATGTTGACAGTCGGTCAGTTTATCCACAGTCAGTCGATAAGATCATATAGATACTGTATGTACCTACTGCTTGGTGCAAAACAGCCTAGAACAGAGAGAGTGTAACTTCATGAACTTCATCACTTAAAAAACTACACCACTGTAAATCCACAATAAGTACGGGAAAGCTAACTAACATGAGCTCTAATAGCTAGCGTAGCTACAGAGTCACTATAAAAGCCTCTATGATGATCATCGCGTCTAACCATCTAACCTGCCCACTGTGATAAACATGTCATAACAGTTAGGAATTCAATCAGACATTTTATCTACAGTACATTTACAAACATTATGAAATTATGCATTATGAAAACCATTAATATAAACATAAATAAATAAATAAATATAACAAAACCATTCATATATCTCCACATATACACTGTGCATCATCTTTATCACAACACAAACAGAGATTATACTCTGCTCACTCTGGATTCTGGCAGATACTTCCAGCAGAGGGGAAAAAAACAACTAGCTCAGTATATTCATATCCCCCTGCAGGCACTGCTGCCTTAACATTTTGCCATCTGGCATGGACTCAGGACCAGAGCACCTCCACAGATGCCTGTCTCAGCTGCTGGATGCACTCGGGTGCTGTAATAATCACAAATATGATATTGCTGTGCAAGTGGTTGGAGAAGGTGCACCAGGGATAAGCTCTCACAGCAGTATTTTAGTGCTGCTCCAGAAAGCTGTTGCTGTGCTAATTGAAAAGTGGACACTTGCCAATGCAGACCGCAGGCCAAAACCAGCAGGTCAGTTGACACATGAGCAGTCCTGACAAAGACCAGTCTACACTAAATGACACTCTGCTGTGTGCAGCCGACTGGAAACTGTGCAAGGATATGCAAAAGTGGAGAGGTACTGTAGTTACTGCCACTGCTGTGCATTTATTGGAGGTTCAGCTTATTACTAACTAGACTTGAGTTTCCCATAGAGAGCCACTACAAATGAATAGTGGTTCTGCAGCACTTGTAAACTTCCCTACTAGATGTGTCTTCATTTGTTGAGGGTCTCCCTGCAAACAGTCTCATGGCCATGAAAGCAGACACACAGGAGCTGCTGGATTATACTGAATTGATTAGACTGAATTATAGAATACCTACCACAGGAGCAAGAGCGAGACTTGATTTCCAGTCAGCTAATGGACACAAAATATGGCTCCCGTTAAAGGAGATGTTGTGAAACCTGCTTGGGGTCACCAGAGTGAACTGGACATTTTGTACTGTAAGCACAGAGAAGGCTTATTACACAGGTTCTGTAAGACCCCAGAGTATATGCATTATGCAGGAAATGTAGTTTTAGGCAAATTGTTAAGTGTGGGCAGTATTCATTTCATTAATGAAATGTACGATAACACATTTTGGATCTTTATCACTGAACTCAATGATAAAGACAGACATATCTCAGGATAAAGGAGAATGACACCTAGAATTATGGTGAGTGTACACAACAAACATGGCACAATGCACAAAACGTTTCTGCAGAATCTGAAGCAGTGATGTCTGGGAGAACTACTGCTACTCTGGGCTGTGTTAATAACCCTGCTCTCACTTAAATGTACAATAATTTCCTTTAAGGAAGGTTATAATTAATAAAAACTGATAAGTATATATCATCGACAAAAACACACACAAAATTTGGGACACAAAGATGAAAATATGCAGCACCATGCTATAAGTTCCTTGGCTTGTCAGGTTTCCTTTGCATTTCCAACATCATTTCCAGCATCACCATGGTTTGAATGAATGTAGAGAAACTACAACAGGAGAGACTGAAGACATAGTGGGATTTTAAGAGCTCATCCGCAAGAGCCACTTTCTGGCCTGACAGTGATGAAGAAGCTTTTCCTCACAGCGCAGACAAAGAAAGGGTTGTCTTGTATCAGCTTTCTCAAGCACAGTACTGTGGTGAGGCTGGTCCCTCCCTGCAGCTGGAATACAACTGATTCATTTTGTTTATTTAGAGCTAAAATTGTTCATATCACTTCAATTGTAATACAGTAACTTCTGAAACTCTCTTATCTAAGACACTGAAAAAGGAGACTGTCCTCCTGTAAAATTGTGATTATACTGTATAGATACCAGCAGCCAAAAACAGCACATATGCATTACTGTTTGACAATGTCTAGCAGCTGGAGTGAACATTTTACAGCCACCTGTAAACTACTATTTACAGATATTTAGACCTAAAAAGTCAGGAGCAGGTTGGGGGGGATGGATGGTTCAACAAAACACAGGACTCAAGTCCAGTGTGAAACACACGTTGTTATTGTAACCAATCATGTGAAGTTAAGGATTAACTCTAACCTTGTTTATTCTGTGCCTAAATCTAACCCAGCTGTTTGTTCCTAATCCCAACCAAAGCATTTTATTTGCACAAGGTAATAAAAAGTGTTACAAGTCAGCATCCATTATTTTTGTGCATGTTGCCAAAAGAGTTGCAGTTTCAACAGAAACCTGCCTCCGTGCACGGGGGCGCTCCTGCTCCTATGGGTACTATGACAAATGACGTATATGAGGACTTGTCATGAGCCAGGTTTAGTCTGTACAGTGACCATTGATGTTCTCTAAAGAGCAGACTATTATAGGTATTTAATGAAACTAGAATCATTCATAATCCACATTTTGTTTCTCAGTAGGATATTTTTGGTAGAACAAAATCTTTTCTAACAAACCAAATGCCCTGCACCGGTTTCTTAAGAGATTATTTGAAGTTCTCAGCCAGACACAGAACAAACAAATCATAATTCGTCAGACAAAGACAGATGAAAGGTAGGAAACACACAGCAACTGTTGTGTATTTAACAAAGTGTAATTCAGCTGTTACTTTGTGTTGCTAACTCCAAAAAAAATGTTTTACTTTATGAACAGGAAGCGTTTTTGTTTTACAATCTGATTCTGTTATTTTTACATTTGTGGAAATGGTGTGAGCTTTCAGACAATCACAAACAAAACAAACAAAAAAGCTTCAAGCAGCTCAGGGCATCTGGATGTGCTGTGTGTCTGTGTGTGTGTGTTAATTGAAATCTGCCAATATGAAGACAACACTGTCATTAGCAAGTATGTTTCCACACTGGAAGTCATCACTCCTGCGGTGCAGGTAAACCTCAACATGTTAACACCAATTAGCTGCTCTGTTCTTTAGAGTTTGACTGTTAGAGTGTGAGGTGTGTGTTTGTTACAGTCACTCCTGTGATGACTTCTTTTAGTACCGCTTGACGTTCTTTTACTTCACCATGTTGACCACACATTGACTAAAATCCTGTTGCAGCTGCAGAAAAGCAAGAACATGTGTTTAGTAAGTCAGAGATGTGCACAGAAACTTTGAGAGGCTGTTTCTGTAACTGGAAAAAAGCGCAACCCTGCCCTGATAACTGGTGTCAGTCATCAGCACGTACTTGGATGATGTAAAATATGATAATTAAACTAACCACAAATCAATTTTACATTAGTAAATTTCCGTTTTATTTATTTATCCTCCCCTCATATTATTATTGTTAATGCCCACATCATCTTTATTTCTATTTATCCCACTATTACTGATGTGCACCTGTTTGATGTGTCTCCTGATGCTGATCAGTCTCTCCCTCAGTCTAATTGAATTATTAGAATCAGAATTAAAAATAGCATTTTCCACAACATATTTCATTCTACACTGATTGGGCATGGCAGAACTACTATTCAACCTATTTAACAATCAACAATAATAATCATTTTTATACATAATGTCTGACTAAATCTCTCACTCAATACTGCAGCGTAGACAGCTGAATTTTCATGGACAGTGCTGACTTGTTTTTAATGATTCCTGGTGAAGCCCAGGAATTAAATTATTAGGATATGTTTAGTTCTAGATGTGAAGATATGCACTATAATACAGAACAATTAAAAAGTTATAAAGCATTTCATTAACATATCTTATGTGCCATTCCACTTTATTACACATAACTTAATTTATGGGCTTATTCGTCTTGATTTCTTTGTATGTTTGGATTACTTGGGTTGTTACAGACATCTGGTGAAAATTTCATGTTAATAGCCCCATTAGAAATATATTTACTGAGAAAAACGCTGATGTGTTCAATACTTATTTTATCTGCTGTATATCGGTGTTGAGGTTGGAGGACTTGTTGATATAGAAGAAATATCCCAAGTATACTGATGTGAGTGTGGTTTTCAGTGAGTTTTCATTTGATAAAGAATGAATGGGCTAGTTTTCCTTTCCAAAGTTACATAGTGATTAAGTGTCTATTTACTGCAGGTAGGGAAGAGTCCAGTTCCAATCTAAATTAATAAAAGAATGCACTCACTGTGTGCACTAGCTGTACAGTTTAGAACTGTTGTACTGTGCAGAAAATTCCACTTCTGTCTCAAACATTTTCTAGTGAATCTTCAATCCTTTGAAAAATAATGCTTGAAGCTTTCAGACTGTCTGCTGTCATTGCTGAACGACATGGGCATCATTCAGCAGTGAGTCAGACAGGCACTGGGGAGATTTCTGTGGCATACAGTGTCTGATTGGAGCTGAGAGCCTCTAATTATAAAACTGCTCTGGGACATAACGATGTCAGACACAGTTTACACTTGGAAGCTTTGAGGCAGTGCTTGGACGGAACATACTGCTGCCACAGCTTGACTTGCTTGTTCCTTTAGACAGATGAAAAGTGTGCAAATGTGCCTCAGGCAAATGAAACACAACAAACAAGTAAATAAAAAATAATTAATTACCTTGAGAAATAAGAGGGAAGGTGTGTAGTGGAGAGAAAATCCAGCTGCCATAAACTCTCTTTCTTTCTATTTGCAGATACCATTTGTGATAGATAAATGTACAACACTGGTACCCTCTGGGAATTGTGACCATTAGAGGCTCTAGAAATGTTGCTATAATAAATAAACTTGCTGAAATATGTAAAATATTAAAATCATTTGGAGAACTTGTTTGCAATATGACTCGGTCTGTGAAGTAGCAGGAGAGTGTGTCAGTGAAATATTGCACAATTTTACATGGGCAGCAGCTGCTTAAGTGAATCTGAGTGAAGGAACCCCAAAAGCTGCCACTTCAGTCCTGATGACAGCTGCCATGAGAAGAATGTCAGTAGTAATGATGAATAATCATCTCTACACACAGATGAAGAATGGCACTCATATACCTTTCTCCCCGTCTACACAGAGGGAAGAGATGGATGGATAGACGAGTGAAAGGGCGGAGCATCTCGTGTCATTGGGGTAAGAGAGGGGGAGGGAGGGCAGCAATGAGTCATGACGATAAAGAAGACAGGACTGATTTGTAAAACAATGAGGTACTGGAAAGACTCATGATGCTCAAACCACATCTGAGAGACAGAGTCAGTGTGCACATTCATCCACACACAAGCTCCTGGGGTTTAGAGCTGAAGTTAGGAAAGCTCACAGTTCACTGATCAGGTATCTCTCTTTACTTTGACTCATGATCAAAACAATTATTTGACCAACAAAAAGGAAAATCTTAGTTTATTGCACAAACAGTAAATGACTATCAGTGTATGTTATATAATATAAGACATATCACTGCAGAAAAGAACTCCCAAGCCCCTGTGGTAGCATGATTGTTTCTCATCCAATGCTGCCTGAAGGCTCAAAGGTCACACACATTAAACAGTGATTTCCCTGCAGTCCATGAATTTTTTCACATCATTATGTCCTGTAAATGGCTGATTACAAACAATTTAATATTAATATCTTGGATATTAACATGTTGCTAATGTCATACACTGTATATCTGAGTGGGAGAGTCTACTGATCTAGTCTACGGATTGTTTTTATGCAGATTGTTTTTTACAGACAGTATTATACTGTGTATATATATATATATATACATATATATATATATACATGTGTATATATATACATACATATATTAATGCTGGGCAGCAATACAATTTTTGTGTTTTGTTACAGGCAAAATGGAATAATGAATTCAAAAGTAGTTTCTTTTTAAGCTTTTATTTTAAAAGTACTGCTATATGAACAAAATTGCAATAATATTTAGTCTGAAAACACTTTAAACAAATACGATGGTTTTTAACAGCAGTATTCCCTTTACACAGTAGTAGTTAAATATTTCTTGTAAATCTCAACTTAAACATTAATGTAATCAAATCAAATAGAAAAACAAAGCTAAGCTAAGCTAAGTTTATCTAGTTTATTATAGAAAAATTAGTTGTTCTCCAGAGTCCAGAATCACCTGTGTTTCCCCTACCAACACTCCCCGCCCTCCCAAAAAGGTCAGTTAATTTTATTTTCTGTACAGCACCAGATCCCACTAGAAGTCATTTAAGGTTCAATTTCCTATAGAACAGGTCTGTACCTTGTTCTTTTATTAAACTAACTAAACAGCCTCATGTTATTTATCTTATGTCATTTCTGTCTCTACATGGTCGCGTTTTCTATTCTCCTCTGATCTTTGTATCGCACACACACACACAAGCACACCACCAGTGGACAGAGAGCGCATGTCGCAAAATATGTCACGTCAACCACCTGAAAAGCGTTTTTTAAACACAGTTGTTAATTTGACTGCTGTCATTAAAAGAATAACGTGAACGTCATGATTCCTTTAAGTATTTGTGTTGGTGTCCGTTGTTTGGGTGATTTGCTGCATCAATGGTGTGTATTGTATTTAAGTGATTCGTTAGACTCCAAGTTCTCTGGTGAAAGAAAATTCAACTTTGCAGTGGCTACAAGTCATTGCGGTTCTATCAACTCCACCGTGTGGAAGAGATTTCAAATGAAAATGTCCTTGTAAGAGTTCACTAAATCGCATGATGACGCCAATCCAAAGCCAGTACTGATCAACATCCCACCCCTCCTGTGACCCATGGTTTGTCTGCATGTGTATTTAAAGCCAGTGAGCAACGGACTTTCATCATCATCATCATCATCATCATAATAATAAAACTGTGTTAATGCACGATAAAATAATTGTCGACGTGATAATAACGTGTTAACATGCCCAGTTCTAATAAATATGATAGTTTAAAGTCAATATTCACAATTTGGAAACTACTGCATATGTTTAATTTAAAAAATGACAAAGATTTCATATCAGAATTCAATTCAATTCAATTAATCTTTATTTGTATAACGCCAAATCATAACAAAGGTCATCTCAAGGCACTTTACATAGCAAGGTTAAGAACCTTGCAAAATATAAGTATATATACAGAATAATGTAGAAAACCCAACAGTCCCACTTGAGCAAGCACTAGGCGACAGTGGAGAGGAAAAACTCCCTTTAATTGTTTTTGAATTGTTGTTAATTAATATTTTGCCTGTAATATTAAAAATATAATAAAAAAACGATCTTTATCCATCAGTCCATCCCAAATACAAATAAGTAGATAATGTTGTGTGAGGATTTTCTCATTCAGATAACCACGCACAGATGGAACATCCACACAGGTGATTTCAGTTATTCTGGACAATTAGGTCTCTTCTCAGGTGTAATCAGGGTTAATTAGTCTAATGGGCTGATTGCACAGAGCGACTCAAATGCTGGGGCAGCTACTTAATGTGGATGGGACCTCACGCTGCAGTCCAGCACCACCTGCTTAGCTACACAGACCTACACAAAGGCTCCCAGCGGCACTACAGGGGAAAGTTTATGAAAACAGTGTGAGGGATAACCAGACAAGAGCCAGTCATGCTTGTTTTGATTCCAACAGAATACCACAAAAACTGAAACACACAGAGAGCTACAGACTCATGAGGGTCCAGATATCAAGCTGTATCTAGATGTGAACACAGTGCTCGACCGGTTTTGACATTATTAAGGCTCAGAATGTTTCATCAAGGTGGAAACTGAATTTTGCATTTAAAAAACATCATAGTACAAGATAAAAATGAAACAAAAACATGGCATAGTTCAGAGTGTTGATTTAGTTTCTCACTCTCACCAGAACAACTCTCTTTTATCCACCGTTGTGTAGTGGGTGTGTAGAATAGAAATCACAAAGCATGTGGACAAACTACATCATACCGATCACTACAGTGAAGAGAACATAAAGGCTTTATACTATGCTGCATTTACCTTAACACACACACACACACACACACACACACACACACACACACACACACACACAGCCCATATACTGTACTTTACAATAGTTATGTT
>JAUMHL010000002.1:1104056-1120883 GCA_032362345.1 Sandelia bainsii | reverse complement strand
TAATAAATGTAGCACGTCATTCGTTCATTCACAAAAATACGTTTCAATACAACGTGACAATTGCGTTCTACAAAAACGTAATCGGGTCGCAAATACGTCCTGTAACAAAACGTAATCGGGAATGCAGTTTGTCCTATACGAACGTAATTTTTAGGAGGCAGGGTTGAGATGCCATACATCAGTTCTATGCAGAAACGCCGCTATTATCAAGAAAAATGGATGTCAAATTCTGTAGGCCAAATAAGAGTAAAGGCCAGCATCTGTGATGGTATAGGGGTGCCTCAGTGCCAGTGGCATGTGTGACCGTACCATCAACGCTGAAGCATGTTGGGCTTAAGGCAACTTCTTTATTAGGAAGTCAGTGGATATTTCAGCAGGACAATGCCAGGCCTTATTCTGCATGTGCTACACCTGTATGGCTTTGTGGCACAGGGTGTCTTTTATTGAAAATGTATGGCACATGATGAAGAGTAGAATCAAACAAAGGTGACCATGGACTATTGAGCAGCTGAAGTTTTGTATCCACCAACAACAACAGATTGTAGTTTTATTGGATTTTTAAAAACTCTCAACTTTTCTGGAAATAGAGTTTGTATATTATGAAAAACAAAAAGTGATTAATTTATTCAGTATTTATGGTGTGTTATTACTGTCTTCATTTATTACTGCAGTTTGCTTTTGATAAAATGACCAAAGTGGCAGTTGAAAGACTTTGTGCTAAGATTAGTACTGCCTCTGTTTCTGGAGCAACATCAAATAACCAGTTTCCACCAAAATGTGACTGCCTTGCTTTTGTTCTTCTCTTCCCACCTGTGCACCATGTGCTCTGTGCTGGACAGTGAATTACCACACAGATGGGGAAAATGCCAAATGGAATAGAGCCCTCAGGCTGAATCTGAGTGCGAGTACATCTCTGCATATATAATTTGGAATAAGACATTTGTATACTGGCTTCCTTTTGTTTGCCCCGGGGGGTTGCAGCTTGAATAGTATTTGTAAAGGCGTCAGCCTCAGCAACACTATTAGTAGTCGCAGTAGTCATCTGGTCATAATGACATAACACGGCATCAGGCTGCCTTCTTCTACATCAGTATAAGCTTTCTTTTTGCAAGCTCCAGCCCACTTCCCTGCATTCACTGTCTGTCAGACAAGCTAACAGTCATTTAACCGTGAAGGAAAACTAATAAGCCAGATAATCCTGTGAAAAAAAGAACAGATTTTGTTTATCTCTTCTTGGCAGGGTGTTTGGGGGTGATGTCCTGCTTTCCCTTGTGTATTCTTTGTTCTGTTTGCTGACATGTTTATGAGATTGCATTGTGGGACATGGTAACAGGATGACAAAGATAAATGGGATGTTTTGATCGCTGTTTGTGGTGCTAATGTGTTTTAGTCACTCAAGTAGTCTCTGTGGAAATGGAGTTAATGAGCACTCTTGTGTATAGGAGGTGGATTAAAGTTATTATGTTGTGTCGGGATGAATAATACGTGTTTGTTCGCGGCTGCGCTGCTTTTAAAACATATCCCCCTCATTCCCAGGACAGCAGCGAGCTTCAGCGTACTTCTCATGGCTTTGCCTTTGTTGTGAGGGTGAATGGTGCATATACTTAGACACACAGACACACCCACATATACATGAGTTAAATAACAACTGCAGAAAGCCCGCTTTACGTTTGGAGCACCAATTATCATCCCCGCCATCTGGATGAGTGGAACATGAAACGACTCAGTCACTCAGAATAGCAGTGAAAAATAACAGGTGATTTGCGGTGCTCATGTCACATTCCTTGCTATTGGACCCCTGTTAGAAGTTTTGAACTGGGGTCCATTATCGCCCGTCCAAAGCATCATTATACTCTTTAGATCTCAGAGCTCAGTGGTTTCACAAATTACTCTCGCTTTGATGAGAAGAAATGTTCTCTCTGATCAGAACACAGAATCACCTCAGCTTCTCGTTTATGTGTCAGGCTATTCCATTTATCTGCTGTTTAATGAGGTGGTTTTATTATGCACATCTCCTTTGTCCCCACCAGTCTAATAATGCCAAAGTCAATCAATTAACACACTTTTTAAGAGGACATGAAGAAGAACTTGAGATGAAAATTTAAAGAAGAATGATTGATTTGCAGATCTGTCAGCTATGACAGGAACACAGCAGCACTGAGGAAGCTGTCATACTGCACTGAGAGCCATTCCTCAAGGCTGTCAGTTTCCGCTTTCAGGCCAAAACACAGCCTTGTTGTTATCAAGCTTCCCTGAGCAGCAAAAAAAAAAAAAAAGAAAGAAAAGAAGAAGAAAAGGAAAAGTAATAAAAAACACCACATCCTAACTGAACAAACTGGAAAAACCTAATGAATAACTCCATACTCTGTATAACAAGATTTTATTACTTTTTTTATACTGATCTCAACAGCTCTGTGTTTCATCCAACTATAAATGACATAGAAATTATTTACCTCTTTTCAACACATAAAAAAAAATCAAACAAAGCATCAGTCGCCATTTGATGTTCTTCACTTGTCTAATGTGTAAATTTTCACATTTGCTTCTAAGTTTTAAAGGCAATTTGCTTCACTTTTAACAAAACAGTTTCTCCTAACTCTGATCCCAAAAACGTAACACAACATACAATATTCAGGTCGGGTGGCATGTTTGATGCAGTGGCTGGTCACCTCACGTACAGGTAAGTTTCACTCGTGATACATGTCAGCTCCAAGTCTCAAAGTCTCTAATGGCTTCTAGAGTAGAGGCCTCTGCAAATATTTTCTCAGTGCATCTGTGCACTTGATAAATCAGCAGAATGTCTTTGATCCAGTCTTTCAATGCCTCTCTTTCTCTCTTTCTCCCACTCTTTAATATATTTTTCCATATTTTACCCACTTAGTCCCGGGCATTGTCGCTCTGTCAGGTGGAGTTGTGAGTGTGTGTGTCTGACTGGGGGGTGGGTAACCAAGGAAATGGGGCTGTGGACGGATGGAAAAGGACTAACTTTCGCCTTTTTACTTTATTGTGGAGAGAATCATGAGGGCTTCATACAGGGAGAAAAGCACTTAAGAAGACAGACTTTAGAAAACGAGCTCAAAAACCCGTAACTGACAAAAAAAAAGAAAAAAAGTGGCTTGCAAATATTGAGGGCATGCAGCTGCGCCCCCTCCAGCAAGTGGCACCCTAGGTGACCACCTTGTTCGCCTATGCCAAGAGCCAGCTCTGGGTGTACCCATACTCAGACTCTGATCTAGTACCATCTTATATCACCTCCAGCTTGGATCAGCTCCTTTCATCTGATTGGCTAGTTGGGGCAGCCCAAAGCACGGTATTAAAGGTGACTTTACATGTTTTGCATGCATTCATGTCTGTTTTTTATGCAGTGTGCTGCCTGAGGACCTGAAGATCATGGCCATTCAGTATTAGTTTTTGTCCCTTACTTAAAGAGATTTCTCTAGAATCCCTGAATCTTTTAATCATATTATGAACTGTAGATGATGAAATCTCTAATTCTTTTGCAGTTTTACATAGAAAAACATCATGCTTAAGTTTTTGAACTATTTACCTACACAGTATTTCACAGAGTGGTAGACCTCGTCCCATCTCTACTTCTTAAAGACTCAGCTACTCTGGCATGTTCTTTTTATACTCAGTCATGATACTGGCCTATTGCCAATTAACCTCATTAGTTGTGAGATGTTCCACCAGGTGCTTTTTTTATTATTACATAACTTTTATTTTAAATGTGTGGCTGGGATCAAATACAAATCGAACAGAAATTTTTCAAAAATCAACTAAATTCCTCAGACTGATGAAGCTACTTGGATGAGTAGTGAAATGTTTCAACACAACAAGAAAGACGTCTAACTGCCATGACTCAACTTTCAGATGGGGTTGTAGTGTGCACACAAAATGCTATGTTGCTGGGCAATGCTCACAAGTTAGTTGTACTCACCTTTCCGAACATCAGTTAAAAAATGGTTAAAAATCACCTGAGCCGATATAATGACCAACATTTGCTTATTGCAGCCTCAGCATTAATTAATAATAATACTGACATTTACTTGATGTTGCCTGTTAAGGCACAAGAAATATCAGTACAGAAGTGTCAAACAAGATAAGAGCAGTACAAGAATGTATGTGTAAAACCAGTCTAAAGTATTTACCAGGGTTTCTTTAAATAAAATCAGAGACGTCATTAATGTCATAAAATCACTACCCTGACCAAAAAACAATGGAGAGCCCTCCTTTCTACACAGTAGCAGCAGGGGGTGAAGGAGCCGCAGGGATGATTGAAGTATGAAGTGAACATTGCTATGTAAATATGTGTATGTGTGTGTAGAATGTTGAGCTGGGAGTTTGTCTCTGTCCTGGCCCAGCAGCAGGGAGTGGAAAGCAGGGATGGAGCAGCAGGAACCCCTAGACAGAGGAACCTCTTCACCATCTATCTTCCCCTGGTGGCAGCTCTCCTGTGGGCTGAAAACTGAGCTAGAGCTTCTTTATTTGCTTGCTTCTTTATTCTTTATAGATTTTCATTTTATTTACTCTGGTGGTAAAAACAGAGGAAAAGAAGCCATTTTCTACAGTGAATTATCATTGTAAATCTGGGTAGTGGACTGTATTTGCAATCTAAAAGATGGATTTATGTTGATAAATGTTGCTTTATTCTGTCCATGGGGAAGCACTGTCATCAATCACTTCAGAGTCATTTTGGAAAGGGAGGGAAATATCAATACACTGCAGACAAGTAATACAGCGCTGATGAGTCAGCAGAGCTGGTCCTGCCTCATTCTGAGAATATACAGTCGAAAAGAAGGAACGTGAATAAAGACAAGCTGGAGAAGGGAGAATGAGAGGAGAGAAAATAAGCAGTTGAAGACAGGCAGACAATTTAAATCGCGCAGTCTGTCTCTTGGATCCAGAGAGGTAAAGATATCAAAGGCTGACCTTTTGGCTGATGGACAAATACAATAAAGAACCACTAGACTTATTAAATTTGCAGTAGGCATTGTGATAGACTATATCCATCCATCCTTCCTTTGGCAGGAGGCAGCAGGTTAAATGCGGTCACCCAGACTTCCTTTCCCCTGCCACATCCTCCAGCTCCTGCAGGGGGATCCAAGAGTGTTCCTTAACATGCCACATATTCCTTCTATTGTGTTCTGGGCTTGTTCGCTAATAGCATTTGTCCACGGCATGTTACCGTCTCAACTTGATTCAACAATTCTCCCTTTTAGTGCTTTGTTTTTTCCACTGCAAATATAGTAACTCCTCAGTATAGCTGCTTCTCTGCAAGATACCACATGAAAGTGTGATGAACTACCATGAAATTGCTGACACACACAGGAATAATGGAGGATATTGAAGGAATTGTGTTTTTGTTTCTTGCTATGTAGCTGTTTGTCACAGCAAGGAGACAAAGTTTGTTTCAGATGAGTCTCAAGGAGTCAAGATGAAAGAGTTCAAACCACAAGATGACTTCAGGATAGGTAGTTGCCTCTCTCTGACCAGCCAGTAGTCGTTTTTGTGAAAACATACCCTTTTGTGTATGCTACTACACATCATTGTTTAGATGTCAAATATTGACATGTTGATTCAACATGACAAGATGATCTTTGTTATGATTTGGCGCTATACAAATAAAGATGAATTGAATTGAATTGAATTGATTGGCATTCCCATTTGTCTCACACTGACAATGGGTACAAAGGGGTACTTTTAGCGTTGGTATGAGATGCCAAAGGATTTGATGAAGTGTAGCTGTTTCCCTAACTGCGATACAATGGGATACAATGCCAACACTCAGCCCTTCAGTCAGTTTTTCCCAGTGACGTCTTCTGAAATTATGGTCTAAAAATCATTTTCCTTTAAATTAAAATGATCAGAGACATTGGAAAAACTTGATGGTTTTGAGGGTATGTCTAACTAAACAAGGTTATTACTCTTTTTGTTATGAATTTTTAATCCATGGAGTTTTACATTTGCCAAACTTTCCTTAAGCCTACAAAAATAAGTTTTTTGTGAATTCACTCCTGTGTAAAGACAATGGATGACATACAACACAACTTAGGGAATACACAATTCCTGAGGAAATCTCAAACAAATCAGATAAAGATATCTGTGAGGTTACACCAGGATCCATATCAACCAAGTGTTGTCAAACTAAAGGGCATGCATAAAGAAATGTTTAGTTTTCTCTGCCTCAAGAAAGAGAGTGAGTTTTACAGGATAAGAATGAAGTCTTTTGTTCAGAAAATCAGTAGCAGACACTGAACACTCATTTAAAGTAAGTCTATTTAAGTTTGGGAAGAACAGGACAAGTATATAGAAAGCAAAAGCTTTTCTGAGTGTGGTTTTATTACAGTCTAGCTCCTTGTCCAAATATATTAGTGACATAGGGATAAAAGTAACTCAGATATATTTATGTTCTAACCTGACAATTTTGCCACATTTGAATAGGATTAAGATAATCATTGGCATTGTCACCATTTACAGTGGTTCAATAATTAAACAAATCAACAAATAATTAAATAACAAAGTAAAACGTACTATGTAAAATGTTCAATATGACACAAATGATTTTTATTCTTTTGCAGTCCAGCACAACTATACAGAAAAACAAACACATAAATCACACACATGTATATTGCAGGGTCTGACATCTGACCCCACCCCCTTGCTAAGGTTGGTAAGTGTTTCCTGTTTACAATATTCAATAGCTTCATCATTTTGTAACATAAATCCACTTAGAAATCATGGAAAAAGGACACATCAGAACTTGCCTGAGAGTCAGATTGTTAAATTTTCTTCAGGGCTTCAGTGGAAGCTGTTGGGTGAGGGTGAAGGGGCATGGTATGTATTGAAATAGGAAAGTTGACACTAGAACCACCATTGGGTAAAATTGATCCATTGCTGATTTTTATTGTTTTTCTTTATGACGTTATTATTTTTCCATAAAATTTTTCTTCTTTCGTCTTTTCCTTTTCCTAAAATTGTGTTCTGGAGCAGCCCCTATAAATATTTAAGATCAAACCAGATTAAAAACAGGAGTATTTATACTTACAAACACCAGCGGGAAATTTACCTGCTGTATAAATCCTTTATTTTGAATATCAAATGGCTTGAATGTTAAAACATTCTTATTCTGAATACCAAGTGCAATGGAAGTTCTGAGAAGCTGCACACCAAGCCAGTGGCATCAAAAGTGGCACAGTGCATGGCCAAAATAATTTAGCCATGTCCCACTCTGGTTCATGAACGGCCTTGATGACTAGAGTTAGCTGTATAGCTGCAGTACAAAAGGTGTAGGACAGCTCAAAGTGACCAGAGCTTATCTGCAGGAGGCTGATAAGCTTGATCAATACAAAGCAATACCAATGAATATATTTCTCTGGCAGCAGGCCTTCATCACCATTCAAACCACACTGAAGCTTAATTTCTACTCAGGGAATCTCACACTGGGTTATGTTACAGATAACACACACATGACTTTCCATTTCCATACAAAACAATACATTTGTTGCAGCACAATTACTGGAGAAAATGACTATATACTCAAGGTATATTCAAGGTTTTGTTGCAATGAACATTCAGGAAATTTCTGCCATGAATCACTCGTTCCACATGACAGCACATTTCTGACAAATGAAGCCATTTTCATTCATACTGCTCACGTCAACATGTGGCGCTAACAGAGGTGAATTGTAGGTGGCTGAGTGATTTTGGATGAGAGAGAGAAAACTGAAGGTTCTCTTAAAACACAAAATTCCTTTGACTCCTTCAATGACAGCACAAGGAGAAACTGAGATTGTAGCAGGGACAACAGTGCAGCATATTGATCAGATTAAAATAGTATGTCCAAATCTATTCTTATTCCTAAAGAAAAAGAGAACTTTACCCAACAACCAAATTTATGATGAAAGGATAGAAAGGCGTTTGCTTATACACTAAGTCCATGTCTAAGCTAGAATTATGTCATCCATGTTTTTGCTACGCGTTGCCACACTTGTCATGCAACCGATATGCTTCTATTTTAATCACGTTGCATTTATGTGTGTAGCAAGATTTTTGTGCTTCAACTATATTTTTTCAGATCTATGCTCATAATACATTTCACAAGAAGCACCAAACCAAAGTATTCTTACAGAATATATAGATAATACATCAAGTAAAGCTCAAACAAATGATCTAGCTGCCAATGCTACTACTCCACCTATTCTCATAGAAGCTGGGGTTACAATAAGTAACCAACATTGTGCAAATTTTATAAACTTTTTAACTTTTTAGGAGACACTCTATGTTCTTATGCTACAGCCTGCTTGTGGTGTAGACATTGAATAACAAAGCTGTCTTACTTGATGCACTGAGCTTTGAGCATTAAATTTTAGTTACCCAGTTTTATATGATACGTACAGGTATTATTATTATTATTATTATTAAAGATTCCTAACATAAAGCTTGGCATGTCCTGTGTCATTACCATATCAGTTCAGGCCTGGTCCAGAGGCTATAAAAGTATCATTACAGTGTCATGAGAAGATACAGAACTCTATTTCAGTGCTTTCAGTGCTCTGTAATGACAAAATGACTGTATGTTTGATAGAAAAACAAGACTGTGTGATAACAATAAAGCAAGAGTGAGAACAGTCGAGACATTTACTGAAATGAAATGAAGCCATCTTTAGACGCTGGTCTCAGAAAGTGAAAGAGAAACAGCCCCGCGGGCCTGTTATTTGGTTTGGATGACTTTATGGCCAGATCTAACCTGATCAATTTGCTCCATCACTCTGCTCTCTCTCAGCTTTATGAAACCTGCGTCTGCCCTCTTACTGCTGCTCATTTATCCTCTTGTTGTTTTCGTTCGCTTTCTGTCTGGGGGATTTTCACTTTATTTCAAAGGAGAGTGAACTGTTTTTTTCTATGAGAGGAGTGTGTGTGTGTTTCTGCGTGTGTGTCAGTGACACTCCTTTCAGAGAGTGTTGTGGATTTTCTGCTCGTACACTTCCATAGATAGATTTATAGGAGCCAGTAATAATCATGGTCGTTTCTCATCCTTTGCATGTAATCTTGCAACCAAACAGTCTCCAGAAATAGCACCAATATGGCAGCTGCCAGGCTTCTCTTGACATATGAGAAATGTGCTATTTGGTGGCAGAAGGCATCTCCTCTAATGGCGTCATTATGGTGGCTTGTGTTCTTACTCATTATGGTCAACACTTGGTTCTGATTATGGAACCATTGCAATTTGGGTAGCGGAACAAAACCAACTTGGTTGGGTTAAGGCACAAAGACAAATTGTTAGGTTTAGGCACAATATATTATGAAGTGTAGCTTGTGAATGATCTAAATTCTTTGCAGTCTTGCAGTGAGAGATATTCTTTCTGAACTGACTGACAAATCTCTCACAAAGCCTGGCACACAGTGTGGAGCCACGACTCATCTTTGCCTGCAAAGTCAAAGCCAAAGGTGGATGCTCCTTTTATGCCTAATCATCCAGAATGGTGTGGCATTTTAGAAAAAGGTCCAACTTTTCTGGAAGTGTGGTATGTACCACAGCTGGTAGAGCTGCCTAAACGAAATGACTGTTGTTTGTGATATGTTGGCAAAAATATCATGTATTGACTCCTATGATACTGGAGAGTGGAGAGTCCAGAGGTGTGTCTGAAGTGAGAGATATTGTTACTCACACTGTCAGGAAGTCTGTATTAACAAAGTCGGACAATGAGTGTGGTGTATCTCTAATTATGTTGAACACACAAAAACATATTTCAAAATGTAAGTAACTGTTTCCAAAAGTTCTGTTTCGGTGCTTATTTAACTTTTTTTTGGATCCTTATGGACCTTTCTGTATCAACAATGGTTCAGTATATTTCGCTGTAATGTCTGGCTCCCCTGGTAGTTTGTGCTTTGCTGTTTAGAAACTGACCCAGACAAATGGAGGAACAGACACAAGGCTGGAGAGAAGAAGGTACAGTGAAGTGGCATTGAAATTGGGAGCCTTGCTTCACTTTCAGCCTGTCTGACCATGAAACAGAGGGGAAGCAGAGAGAAGAGAGACTGACACACATATCAGCCTGCAAACAAGAAGCAGAGGATCAGGGAGCGGGGAGCAAGAGATACCAGACAACAACAGTCTGATAATGAAATTGATTGCAGGGCACTGATGGGTGAAGGTGGTTTGGCTGCACATGTCCCACAGGACTAATGGCCCTGATTTGAGTTTGATAAGTACTGCCATTATCGTTATTTATTTTAGAGTAGATGTGTTTTTCAGCAACTCTTTCATTACTCTTCATTTATAGCTTTTCTCAACAGCATTGGGTCATTTCTTGAAACATCACTGTGATTCTCAAAGCCTCACATACATTTGTCAAAACACTTTATACATACAGCACAACACTATAACAAAGGATATACAATATGCCACCCAAAAGCCGTAATAGTAAATTCAGTGCTAGAGTATTTGCCCCTTCCTGATTTATTTTAAATTTTCTTTGCATATTTGTTACAGTTAAATGATTCAGATCATCAAACAAATTTTAATATTACACAAAGATAACTAGAGTAAATACAAAATGCAGTTTTTAAATGATGATTTCATTAATTAAGGGAAAAAAGCTCCAAACCTGCCCGGACCTATGTGAAAAAGTTGTTAAAAGTTGTGTAATTTTCACAGCACTGTAAGTCAGGCCTGACAGAATGAAATGTTCCATTACCACTGTGTAACTCAGAATGTAGGAGTAATTATTTGCAGTAATGCATGATAGATATTTTATTTTCTTGTGATATGGAGATTCAACAAAACATTGGCACAGCAGATTTCTGGATAACAAATACACAAACTGCAGAGACAACATGCCCAAAAAATATGCATTGTATAACAGCCCAAAGTCACAGTATGGAAAATTACCATGCCACATGGAAGAATAGAGTCATAGAGGACTTCACTCTTACTGCTTATAAATTTAATTTGAAATTAAACCAGATGGCAATGGTTTATGCCATGAATGCTGCATGGGATGATTTCACAGCAGAAACATGCAGGAGATGGACACATTTTCCCTTCCCTGTTTTACAGTATTGCAATCTCTTAGCAATATATTAGTAAGGTATAGCTATATGGCTGCAGTATAACTACAGGATTATCATAATTGTAATTAAAGGGTTTAATGACAAGGACTTCTAAAGTATAAAATTTCCTATGTCAAAAGAGAGATACTGCAGAGTGACAAAGATGAACATGCTCAGTTGTTGTTGTTACTTTCAAAGCTTTAAAAAGGGCAGAAAGATTAGAAGCCTGTGAGCTGCTTATTCTGTGACTACAGAGCAGTTTGCACTGAACACTGTTTTTAACCATGCCAGCAATATGGACATTTGAATGGAAGTATCCATCCACCTCTCACACACATTATTTATCTGTGCAGTACATTTCTACACCTTACAACTATCTACATGTACAATAACTGTATCTGCTAAATGTGAAAAATCATAAAACAGTATTTGAATATCATTTCTGTCATTTTTCCTCTTGGGGGAAGACGAACACTGTCAGCAGTATGTTATCTCTTCTCTGGTTAATTGAATTTAATTCCCACATAGGGAGACCGTTACTCCCTTTGTGGTCTCTGTGGAGATTTGATTGGTCATGCCTGGCTTCTACTACACTAAGTGATTATGAACTTTCCTAACTGCACGTGGTGCTCGACTACTGTGTCTACAGTATTACTATAAGTCAAACACCACAATCTGCACTATTGATTCACTAAAATAGAGGCCGGCACATCATCGAGGAAAGATTTGAGCGAGAGAACAGCTCAGAGAAGAGCTGTGCTGGAGAGTGACAGGGAAAATGGAAAACGTGTCAGTGCTGATAAGGAGGGATGACTGTATTTTTTTGGGAGTAGACACTGTGTGACATCAGAAGCATGAGGTGAGGGGACTCGAAGGAGAAATAAACTACTACACAGCAAGAGAATGAGAAAAGAAAATACATTGCTCATGACGTTAGTAACACAAATATTCAGTGTACGTTACTTGGTTACTTGTGCTTCTTGGTTGCTATGGCAGTGGGAAATGATGCTATTAGGCCGGTAACATGATGAATGGAGGAAAGAGGGTGAATAAAACTTAAATATAATTTTTATGCCACACATCAGATCATTTCTTGGTGAGGCTTCAGTGGGCTATATTGTAGTAACCCCTCCCTGACACTTATACTGATATTGACCTTCTAACTTTAAGATGACATACAAGTGTACTTCCCTTCTTGTCAAACAGTCCCTAAGTAAGTTGTGATTCAAAAGCCTGTATAAATGTGCTGCTCACACTTCAATGAGCTCCTTCTTTAATATGCTGATGTGTTTGTATAGTTTATTTAGGAATGAAGATTCAACACTCCTCCACCAATCAATTCTCATTCAGACTTGATATCTCTATTATTTGCTGTTTAAACTGGGTGTATAGAAAGAGATAGTGAGACACTTCTCCCCCTCTTTTTTGTTTATAAAGTTTAGTGAAGCTCATTTAAGCAGATCGATAGTTTGCTACCTTTAGCAGTCACCTTGCTAAATGGCACTGTCTTTTAGCTGACTATTGATTTACTTGTGACGAGTTAAGTAAAAGAATGTTCCTCTCATTAAACAAGAGACAGAGAGCACTGCCAGTGATTTTTGTAACCTGTAATATGAGAGGATGAGAGTTACTGCAGACTCCCGACGTTATTGCCAGTTATGGTGGTTGGTTAAAGGTGGTTGTATTTCGCAAGACTGCAGTGACTGCATGCTCTAAATACACACCACACGCACTGTGCTCCTCGCCATACTAGATTACGCAGTGTAGTTCATAATATTAAAAACTTTTATTAATCTGCACCTGTTTTTATACACTTGAATTAATGTTTGGTTTCTTAATTTGTCTAAATTTTTTAAATATTTTTAATTGAAAAATTAGCACATAGCACAGTAAATGCTATTTTTCTTTGCTCTATGCTGGTTAATTGACCAATACAGAGCACCAGACTGAGAGAGCCGCCCTGCACTTTATGGCTGTTAGTATGTGATAATTAGATTAATAGCACATTAGTGTTAATGTCAGATGCCATGCAATTACATTTTCAATTCAGCAGGTTGAAACAAACATAACCCCTAATGTAGCTTTGTCTCTGCTGGATGTGCAAATTAGCAACTATTTATAATAACATACAACAACTATATACAATAACTATAACAGTGACTTTACAGGGTGATATTGTGAAGTGGCTGTATTTCAGTGTGTAATATATTACTGTACCTGGGGCTTTGATTTAAATATACAAAGCCCAGCCCCAAGAAGACAACAGAATAAATACACTGTCAACAGTGAGGAACAATGGGGGTCAATAGAAGCCCAAGGCTCATTATTGCCAACTTTAATCCTTAACAACATGGTTTTTCATGGGGCTCACTATAATGTCATCTATGGTATTGTATTCTATCTCAGTCTAATTCACAATACTAACCTTGCTCTTCAATATGCACTTACATGTGGGAATCCTTGATCAAAATTAATCAGTTTTTATATTGCTTTTCTATTTCTGTAAATGACAGACACAGTGTGCTTTCCTCCTGCAGGGGGCACTGTGGTACCACAGGTAACACTATCATTTGCAGCTTTTGAAGACACTCACAGTATGTCACTGTAAATGAAACAAACACAAACACATAGGTGTTCAAACAAAGTCTTCTTGATTATCATTCAGAAGCAGTCGGGGTATGACCGATCATTTAACTCCATCAAATAAACAAAACAAAGATTCAAATCAACACACAGCCAAACAAGGAAGCTAGGTTGCTACACCCACTTCCACATGCATGCATACACGCACATCCACCCACCTACTCACCCACACATGCACACAGCAGTGTTTCTGCCTGCTTTGGTAAATGCAACGGAAAAAAATGAAAACATTTAAACTGCGCGGTGTGAAAGTCAACATGCACACACACACAGGCTCAGTTGAAGAAGAAGGCAGCAGCTGCTCTTTGGGCTAATAGCATCTCTGATAACTGACATTACTGGTGCTTAGAGATGACACATGCTTGGAGTGCAGTCACTATGGTAACCCCAGAGGCCTCTGTGAGTCACCCTAGTTATTGTGATTCATTAACCCTCAAAGCAGAGTCCTGCCACCTGATTGGTTGGACGAAGAGAAGGAGCATTAGTAGAAGTGGAAGGGGTCGGCACAGAACGGACCTGTGGGACCAGGAGAGGTCATAGCCATTATTATGGATCAGTCGGCAAGCAAGAGGAACAACAAAGAAATGCTTATTGTTCTGTTTTCCTCCGACCTCAGGCAATTACTCTCAATGAAACAGGTACAATCACAGGCACACAGCCAGGAATAGGCTCATAAGATTTTTACATTGCAAGGGGGCGTTGTTGCGTGCAGCTGAGACACACTGGTACAGTGTTTTTCTGCTGTGAGGACAAAGTGGACCAACTCAGGATAATGGATGGTTATTCCAAAAATGCTGTTCAGTGAGAACTGTTGCTTTTCTTTTCTCTTTCTGTTTTCCACTCAATCCTACCGGTTGAGGCAGATGGCCGCCCACCCTAAAGTCTTAATCTTAGATTTTTGTTTGCAATTTGGCACTGTATAAATACAACTGAACTTAGAAACTTGAATTCATAGTTGATCATTGCATCAAACATTGACCTAGGATTTGTCAAATTTGACTAAACTCCTTTTAAGCTTGGTGGTTAGTTGTTTTTTTCCATGGGCTTATTTTTATTTATATGAAAGAACCAGATTTACAATTTAGCTTTCTTTCACACTTGGAAATAATCAATAAAGCAATGTTGTGCTAAGGCCCTTGCATGTAGAACACTATACATTTGCGACTAGTATAAACTGCTCAACAAAAAAAAGCTTTACACACAATCTACAGTGTTTGTAGATTGAAGAGAATATTAGAATGTATGCATACACGGTTGCACATGGCCTAACTCCCCCCACCTCCTTATGAACTGAGCTCAACTTCCAAAAAGAAATATTGTATCGATGAAAGCTGTCATGCAGACACCCTTATCACTACACTGTCTGCATATTACAGTGTACAGTATATGCTTCCATGACATGTGTGTGTATGTGTGAGTATGTAAGCTGGTGCCTCTGGTGAACAGATTAGCCTTATTGCGTCTTTAAACGGGGCACGGCTCAGCCTTGCCCACATGTTTAGACTAAATGCTAGCACAGCATATTGTCACTGCTCAGCTTTGTCAAGAAATCCTTCATAGATGACAAGAGAAGGCGGAGGATCAGAGAGAATGAGGCAGGGGAGCAGAGAGGAGGGAGGGAAGTGTAAAATAAAAGATGATAGTTATTCTCACTGAGTGAGAACAGAGAACCCTGTCTGTGAATTATGTATCTGCAGGAATGGGCATGTCTTTGTGAATGACAACATGTTTATTAAGGGTGAGAGCCTTTTTTCTGTACAATTCCTTTACTAGCACCTACAGTGTCTTCAGCTGTGTGAATGGAAGGAGAAGATGAGGAAGGCAAGAGGGGAGATAAGGGAAACGGGAAAGAAGGAAAATGTGAAAAGAGAATGAAGAAAAGGGAGAAGATAGGAAATTAGATCTCAAAGTTAGGGACAGTGGTAAAATTTTAGAAGGTCTAAGCTAAAGTGGTCATTCCTCTTTCACCCACATCTTCCCAGCAGAGGGTTACTGTATTAACATTTCCAGGACAGATTAATTATGTGCATGCAACCACAGTTTCTCCGTGAACAAACAGTGCTCTTGGTAGATCAAATTATTCACACAATTAACATTTAATAAATGAGAATAGATGTACAGGAAATGCCAAAGTAGTCTGGTGAAGCCATTTATACGATCATTCGGCCAATTCCTTTTCATTCCTTATTTTACTTTCTTTTATTTTTACAGCATATTGCCACATGTGACACTGCGGTGTAATGTGCACTGTAAAGTATTTCAAGAAGAAAATCTGAACTGCTGGAAAATAACTACAAATAAAGCAAAAAAAGAAGGGACGTGGCATGCAGATGTAATGAGCTCCAACGATCAATGATGAGTGTCATATTGTATTCAGGGTAAACAGCTGTGGGTTACAGATACAATCATATTCATGTATATATTAATAGATACTGATTTACCAACATTGTAACTATATTTAATGTTTTTGGGATTTTAAGAATTGTTCTATTACCTGTGACTGTGTATTTGCTATAAGAACTGTGTATTCTCTGTAAGAACAGAGTGAATTTGTTTCACAAGTAATTGTAAGTAATGTGTGTGAACGGTGTGCTAGAACTTTAGCAACATCTCCAAGGTCACAAATTAAACAAAAAAAGCCAGCTAACTATTTAAGATGGCTACTACTGTCTATAGTAAACGGTATCTCTCTTTTCTTACCACTACCACTACAATCTGTCATTACTGGCTGTAATGGCTGATGACCCTTCAACAACAGTTCAAAGTGCTTCACATCCACTTAGAAGCAAGAACAATGAAATTCAAAAAGTCAGACCAACCAACAACAACCTTGGGGTTCGTAGACGACCGCCCTACCAGACCATGTAACAACAGTAAGTGCATATGCATGTACACACACATACACATACACTTACACACAGGGCAGCTGACAGTCTTGGCTGGGCCCGGGACAAGACAATCTTAGACAATCTCTTCTCTTTCAGGCTGAATCCGTCTCTCCACTCCAGGTCAGTCAGACCCTCCCTCATCAGTCTAAGTGGATTGTTCTCCTCCTCTCTCTCTAACACCTGAGCAACACGCATCAGCTGGTTCTCCTGCTCAGCTGCTGGAGTCGGACCTCCCTCATCTCTG
>JAUMHL010000002.1:1074619-1084877 GCA_032362345.1 Sandelia bainsii | reverse complement strand
ACATGTGCATTCAAAAGTTTAGGGAAGGTCACATTAAGTTCACCTGTAAAGGTTATAGTGCATTTTAGGTTCGTCCTAAAATTTCACTCGAAAGTCGAATATCCCTAACTTTTTGTGAGTAGTGTATATGTTGTTCCTGTGTTTCAGGTCCTGTCATACCTCCATCCTATGCTCTTGCCTCTTCCACTCCCCCACACAGTTTGTCAGTTTGTCATTGCCCGCAATCTTTGCCGGTACCTAATCAGACGTATGAAGTTAGCTGTTGCTAGATCATCTTTTCATGCCACATCAGTTTGCAGGTCCTCTCATCGATCTCAAGTGCCTTGTCTCACAGCCCTGCTTGTTTTCCAACCATCCCTCGAATTATAGATTCTGGATGGCTGAACACACCTGATCCAGGTAATAAACTGTGGAAAGGGCACAGATAGTTAGAAAACAAGCAGGGCTGTGGCTCTCAAGGACTAGGACTGCCTACCCCTGGCCTAGAGTCTGGTCTCCTACTGCATTTAGATTTTATTTACCAAAGACTGCTGCATGCAGTTTACACAAAAAGGAACTCTGCTATTTATCTTTGAACTTAGTTTCACTGCTTTGCCCAGAGATTTGGGAGTTCCTGAGCTTTTGTTTGGACTTACTATAGACTAAGTTGTCTATTTATCTCAGTTCAAGTACCACACCTGCTCGTTGCCCTACATTGTGCATTCCAGCTCTTTGAATATTACACTAATATTAACATGTTCAGTTTTAACAACAATCAGAAGATATTAAATGCAATCGCTGTCCACAGTGATCACAACGAGCAGCGCAAATGGGTTGGACCAGTAGGGTCCAACCCATATATAGTGCTTGTTGTTTTGCTTTGAATTAGCACTGACATGGCTCTATAGTGGCTCTTTACCCTGTGGAAAAGCAAACAGGTTCTTAGAGAGTTTGCAAGTTACACCCACGCTGAAGGGGAAAGCAATGTTGTAAAAGTTCAGCCAGTAAGTACAATGAGGTTTATTCTCAGTAAATGAATACTGAAAAAGATGCAACCGCCTAAAAACATCAAACATGTGCTGCAAACACTTCCTGGAGTTTGCAGTGGTCAAAAAGGGGTAACAGATGTTCTACAAGTTTTAATTCGGGACTGTGGCTGGATCACTCTGAGGGTTTTTTTCCCTTTCAGCCTTCACAATTAACTCAGCGCAATTAGTCAGCATTTTGTGCTCATACAGGACATATATGTGAAAATGTCATAAAAGAACTGTTATGAAGCCATTCCAGCATTGTTTTGGGTTTATGCTATGGGTTTACAGACCAAGTTCCATGGAAAGTTCTGAAACCAAAATTAGGCTTCAGGGGTAAGTGAAGTACCTAAGGGTGTGTATCTTCTAAAGAGAAAAATAAGAAAATTGTTATTTTGTACAGTAGACAACTGTAAGTTGACAGTTACTAACTGCAGACAATTTACCATTTGACACCACGAAAGAGAAAATATTTATTAGACAGGAGGAAAACTTACCTAGTGCAGCTGGTAGTGCCATTATTAGAAAGGGAAATAACTAGATCACAAAACTATTTTATGGGTGAACCTTCATATGCTAATTACTGGTTTGAGTAAAAACAGAGCAGGTGCAGCTTCCTCCATTTTTATAGCTGATTTATTAGGAACATTTATGTAAATGAAGTCCACTAAGGCACAGTGGCACACCACAGCCTTTCACTTAAAACACCACATGGAATCTTAATTCCCCTCACAACCACAGAACCTGACAAGAAGAAGTACCCTGGGTTTGTGACTCTAGCCAGTCAGTGTTTCTTTCTTTCTTCTTTCTTCAAGCCAACCCATCAACACTCTTTCTCCCATCTCTTCCATTAACGTTTAGTTAAATTCCTGATCTAATCAGGCACATTTTATTTCTCTAGTCAACAAAATATATCTTAAATATTGGTGTCAGTTACAAGTAATGATAATTATAGCAGCCTGTCAACCATAATAAGAGAACTGTGGCAATTTGTTACAGCTAAGTTAAAGCTTGCTTAATATGCTTCTATGCATTATATTACCTTTGAAGCTGCACTAATTAATATTATTTATTACAACGTGAGTGGGAACTTAGAGAAAATGATCAAACAAGTATACAGTTCCCTTTAGCTTTCAGCTGTAGGGAATGTTTAGGAAATCTGTCCCACAAAGTCACTCATCACATCCTCCAAATGCAACAACACAGTTACAGCAGTTACGGTATTCAGCTTTCATCAGGAGCATCACGAGCAACATAAAAGTGCTGATGAATAATTAAGTGTAGACTTGTATCACACATTAGCATCATCATTGCTATGCTATTACAATGGAAACTGAAGATGAATTTACTGAGTGCGAGGTACTCCATGTCTCTTTAAAAGAAATTCACTCATCAGACAGCCCGACAGTTTCAATAAAAACTAATCTCAATGTCTGTTATTTTGTCTGTGCCCTCCAAACCTTTAATATTCTGTTGCTGTGGCATTGTCTTCTCTCTACACTCTGACTGGATTCATTTATATTCAGGGGATCACAATCAGCGGTAGAAAGTGCGAGGAAATACTGTGTATATAGATATCCTGAGCTGTCAGAAGGTTGAACAACAGGCTTAAATTCAAACTTTTTCTTGGAAACAAGGCTAAAGTCTTGTTACTGGCTTTTACAGGCCTTACAGGTCACGTTTGACATTTGCATGTGGGCAGGTTTCTCCACAAGAATTAAATTCCCACAAGGAAAGCAAAATGCCAAGAAAATACGCTTCTTCCTTTTAATAACCAGCTCCAAGTCAAAGCACAGTGCACTGTGAAATGTCAAAAATAAATGGGTATCACCTGAGAAAAATCGATGGCTTTTTCTCTGTGGAACAATGCTCTCATCCTGTGTGGTGTCCTGTTTGCTACATCTGCTTTATAATGGATGACTATTAATTTGATTTGTAAATAAATGAGCTGAAATACTATTGGATTCCCTGGATGATTGATCTGCTGAAATGCTCTCTTTCTCTGGGAAAGACTGATGTCGTGTAGCCGGGCACAATGGAAATAATTGACTTGAATGAAAGAGCACGAACACGTGCACGCGCACACTGCGAGTGTTGCAGCGTAAGGTGCTGGTGATTGAAACAGCTCCTGGTGAACATGATATTTATTGTTCTCCTGCTAAAAGATGCTGACATTCAGCTTACTGTGGGGTGGCAGTGTGTGTGTGGGTGTGTGTCCATGTACATGTGCTAAAACTGTCAGTAATGTGTTGGTTCTCACACACACAACTGGATACGATGATGTGTGTGTTTGTTTTATTACATCTTTTGATTTAATTTTGCTTCTCATGAACTTCTCAATTTGACCACTTGGGGGCACTTAAACACCAGGAACAAGAAGTCACACTAATGCACAATATCTAAGATCATTTCATAAAGTCATGCTTATAGGCACGCACAGACCAGACTCAGGGCACAACACTATTTTTCATTGTGTGTAAATTTTTGTGTGTGTGTGTGTTCATTCATGTAGCAGTGATCAGCAGTGTTTATGTCCAATAAAACAGCAGAATAACATCCTTGAGTGAAAGAAGTCAGGTCAGTATTTTGTGAAGTAGACGCACACACACGCAGACACACACACACACACACACACACACACACACACACACATACTTCCTGCTGACTGATTTTCCATGAGAATTCACATGACCTCTAACTGTCAGCTGTCACTCAATATACAGAAGGAGATGGCTGCATCACTCACTTATGCTCTGTCTAGCTCTGTTACACACACACACACTCCACGGCATGTATCTGAAGGTGATAGTGCATAACTTTCATCATGATCATGAATCCATTTGATCCATGTACTGCTGCTGTTCTGGCCTTGACTGACATTTACTGCAGATCGTAGTGCTCTTCACAGTTGGTCTCAATTGTGTTTGGCACTCCCTCTAGTTCTAATGTTTTAAGTGTTTTCACATTTGAAAGTCACAAATAAAGTTAAAATCTCACCATGGAGGGCTTATCCCAGCGTCTGTCTTGTTCATGAGTTTCATCTGTAGACTACAGTGGGGCTATAAGCTAATTCTGACTTACAAGGTGAACAGTAAGATTAGTAAGGCTTGAAAAATTGCTTGGGAGAGCCACATAAAGGTGAGTTTCATGCTTTATTTTGTCTTTTCCACATTTGTTTTTACCAGAAGCTGCAATGTGCTTGTGAGCTGCCAATTGTGGCCAACTCGTACAACGTTTAGATGAAATGTTTATTTTTCCCTGTCAAGCCCATTTCTGGTTAACTTTGCACCCTAAGATAAAGAGACAGCTATTTCTCATAGATTCTCCATGCAAACAATAAACTTGTGGATCCAGACAGAACCAGCTCTGTTCAGGTGTTGTGTATCGAAACCTAGAGAAATAATCTTTTCCCTGCCGCTTGGTGCGTACATGAACATTGCTCATGTGCTGGCACAGAGCACACTGACACTGTGCTGCTGACTGTCTCCTTTCCTTGTAAATCTGACTAATATCAGCCCAATAATGGTTCAAACCAGCTCATTCTTTGTAAATATCACGGCATCTTATACTGACACACACAGGGATAACTCAGTTGTGGCAATATTTGACATCTAGAGCTATGACGTATTACGTGAAGTCAAAACTCAACACAGGGAGGAAGACAAGTGCCAGTCCAGTGTGGATTCTTGAGTGTAATAACAAAGATCATTCTAGGAAGCACTTACTTTATCTGTTCACTGTATTTACTTTTTTCAATTAACCTTATCCTGAAGTTTTTGTGCCTGACCCTAATCCACTTGTCCTTCAGCATTGAACTGGCTCAGCTCAACTCTACTTGCCTTTTTTTGGTTTTCCATCAGACATAAAATGTGGATCATACCCGGTATTTTTTTGGTATCACCTTCTTTGGGATTCCATGTTCGCTCAGGTGATATCAAAAGGTGAAGTGAAAACACTGCAGACTACTAATTGGTCACAGAGGAGCATTAATACTGCAACCACAGTACAGCAAGGAGACAGTTTTTGTTTTAGAAGTTCAGAGTTCAAACAGTCACATTCTGAGAAGTAAGAAAAGCATTTCTCTGATATCCTCAATTATTCCTTTGTGTTTCAGCAGCAAAAGCAAGTAGAGTGGAGTTGAGTTGTGCTGGTACCATTGAAAAATGCTTTTTGTGTCTGAATCAACCGAACTGCAATGTTTCCACAACTGTAACCAAGCCAACACACAGTCCGACACACAACTGTCATCATTCCCAGGGTGTCAAATAGTGATGCCGAAGGGTAACTTTTGCATTAGTATGACGGACTGACAAAGCATCAGTCAGTATTTGACACTGTGGGAGGAGACCATGTTGTTCAAACCATCAAAAAATGGGTAGTGGTAGCAAAAATGGACAACGGGTGTCCCACATGGTGCATCTCAGTAGAATCAAGCTCTTTTTCACCCCCCACTGTTTCATTTCTAAAAATGGTTATTAGTGCTGCCAGGTGGAACAGTGAAGTTTGACACCTCACAGATCAACTCAGACACACAAGTCAGCATTTGCAGGCCTGCAAAGAAAAAGTTTTAAAAAGAATCTCCATGTTCCATGAAAAGACACATTTGACTATCACCAAAGAATGTGAAGCATCAAGCAGAGAACTTGAAAAACTAACTTTAAGGCAATCAGTGAAGACCTTCAACAGTCACCTAAATGTCTCTTTGTGTAAGTCTCTCTGTGATTGCACTGCATGGTGACACTAGGCTGTGTTTGATATTGGAGTAAGCTAAGGCAGGTGTACCCACGAGGATCTTGCTAGTGCTTAGATGGTAAACATGTCACCCTGCAGGACACCAGCCTCAGTGTACTTTCAGAAAAAAAGTTCAAGAGCTGCTCCATCCTCTCCTCTGTGTAACAACACTGTCTGTGTGTGTGTGTTGTAAGAGCCTAACAACTGAAAATCCGAGTTGATGCGCTCTCATTGATTTGTGTGGAAAAGGCTGCTGAGGGATAAGAGCTGTGATGCTTTTGGCATAAACAAATAAAAGACGCTGCCAGCTAGTGGTACGCACTGAGGATTGAGATGCGGAGTAAAGACCCGCGCTTTTAAACCAGTCAGAACCTACACTAAAATCAATACCCTCTCACTGTGATGGGCAAATCCACACACATACAACACACACAGATACATTTTACATGGGCAGCTCAACCCAGCTCCCCACCTGTCACCAGTAATCCAGAGTGCCAGAGATGAATATTGGAGACGCTACCGATGTGACACAGTCTCCACAGGGACCTGATGTGAGGCATACGTTTGTGTATTCTTGTATGCTATTCAGATGAGAGGTCCTCACATGAATAGGAATGCAAAGAAACTCCAGCTGTGATGAAAAACAAGAGACGGTGATAAAAGATCTTGGTGTGTTAGAAGTCAAATTAAAATCAGAACATACAGTAAATTGGTGTATAGCCTAGTGTGAGTTTTGCTGGAATAAAGAAACAGTTCTCATAGTAAATATTGCTGCTCAGTCCTGCCATGCCTGCTGCCACACTCTGCCAACACTTCCTACTACACTGTTGCCAAAGCTGTTTGTTCATACAGCATTTCAAAAGCTCTGGCTCTGCATTCTCCTTCATAGATGTTAACATAATCACTGCCTGTGGTGCTGACTGTTTGTTAACCTTCACACTGTGTGTTTAACGCTTTTTATTCATACAAATCTGACTGCTGACCAACAACCAACATGTACTGGCTGTAGAGACGGTGGTGGACGTCTGCTAGCAGCGTGAGCACAGGAAAGTTCAGGAAGCAAAGGGTTCGTGGTTAAAGCTAAAGTGAAATGAAGAAAAAGACTGATATTTACATATGATGTGTTAAATTCAGATCAGAGATTTCACGTCATTGTTTAATGACGTGATGTTTTTAGATATGTTTTTGCCATCAATTTAGAATTATGTTAATTAATTCAAACAAATGATCATTGTTTCTTCTAACGTCAAAATTCAACCTTGTGAATCAATTACACAAATGGATTTTAACAGGGTTTACACTCAAAACACAAAACAATGTGTGTGGCTTCCTTTTACAAATTTGACCAATGCTTGTGACTGAACATGACATGCAAAAAATTAATTTGACAATTTAAATGACAAAAAGAAAAATGCCTGGACTGTCTTTTATAAATGTTTCCAATACTTGTGATTGGATCACTGTACACAAATGGTATTTTTACAATGTTTTGTTAAACACGTCAATCAATGAATTTTACACTGAATATTCATAAGACTGTCTTTTGTAAATGTGTTCACATGGACGTAATTTGGGGGGGGGACAGGGGTGACATGTCCCCTCCACTTTTTCAAAAGGCAGTTTCCCCTGCAGTTTTTACCGTCTAAAAACAATGTTACGCTATATTAAATGGATACTGGTCAAGCACTAGGACCAAGAGGAAAACGGCCTGTTTCCCTTTAGACCGCCCACAAGCTCATCGATTGGCTCTGCCGTTTTGTGTGATTGGCCGTCTCCGCTGTCACTCCATCTGGTTGTAAACAGCGCCTGGACTTGCACACCGGTGTTTTGCTAGTTGGCCTTGAGTCCGTGTTCATCTGCCACTGTAAGTTGTTAACATGTTGAGCGTTTGTTCTGCCTGGGTCACGTCAGCTAGACGGATTTTAATATCAGAATTGAGTGATAATTTGGTGCTACATGTTTTACAACCAGTCAAACCACAAAGGGAACAGTGAACTGAAAACTAACAATAGAAAACTAGAAGAACTACTAGAAAACACAGTGAACTGAAAGAGTTTGAGTTTGTATTTGACTTTGTATTTAAAAGCCTCTAGGCTGTAGTTTTATACATATTTTGAACTTCATATTGTCTTTGGGTGTAGGATAGATATCATGGCACTTTTCAAGCAGTTCAAGCCCCCCCACCCCCATACTCAAACCAGTTGTGTCCTCCCCACCTCTGAAATCTAAATTTTGTCCATGTGTGTTCATGATTATAGTACATAAATGTGTTCTTACAGTCACATCACATCAGTGAATTTGTTTACACTCAAAATTCATAAATACTAAATAAATTCAATTCTTTCTTTTTTCAAATAATGACAATGCTTTTTTAATAAAAGAGCCTCCACAAATTACTTTTTGGCATGTCAACTTGCTTGCCAAAAGTTGAATATTGTATTTAAAAAATAGTAATAAAAATAAATAAATAACACAGTCAATAGAGTCGAATTAAAATATTACAATAATCTCTCTCTAGCCCTTTCAGTGAGCTTTGCAGCATTTTCAACTTGTGTGGACGCATCCTCACCTCATTTTGCATCATTCAAAGCAAAAATACATGACAGATCATATTTCACTTATGTTTTTGTTTTTATACAAAAATACCAATTGTGTTCAGTCTGAAGACATCTTAATGGTGTTGCCTGCAATAAATGTTTTACTCATCACCTTTGTTTCAGAGATTTGGAAAACATGCACTCTGACAATTACTACGAGTTTACCATAGTTTTCCAAACTATCATTTTACAGAAAACAAACTGGGGACTGTGACGGTTGCTGTGGCGCAGTGACGTTGAAGACATTGCCAGGATCTGGGTCCTTACATCTATAAAAAATGTAATCTGGTTGCAATTACGTTCCCAAAAACATATTGGTGATTGCAGTTTATTTGTATAGAAACATAATTTTTGGTTAATTTACTTTTTTCAACCAAAGAGATATCTCTAGCCACTAGGGCTGGACCCAAATATCCATCCATCCATTTTCTTAACCGCTTGTCCTCGTAAGGGTCACGGGGGGTGCTGGAGCCTATCCCAGCTGTCATCGGGCGAGAGGCGGGGTACACCCTGGACAGGTCCCCAAACATCTGGATATCCTAATATTTGTTTTTTAGATAGGTATTTGATCTTTTTTACTAAAAGTATCGTTAAATGTGAAATACATTATGTGGACATTATGTACGTAAATGTGGAAATACATAGGCATATGTCAGCTTGGGAGCCTGACACCCCTCTCACTCAACACAGTGGATGAGGGAATACTTTAAACCATTATCCAGCACTTATACTACATTTTTTCAAAGGCTGGTACATCATGAGGAAGATGAAAAGTTTTCTTTTAGCACAGAATGTGGACTGACTAGTCTTCCTCACACACAACATGAAGAGTGTACTGTAGAGGGTGAGTTAAAGACTTATTGAGCTACCTATCTGATTATAATTTATTTGGTCAGTGACAGAACCTAAGCACTGGATCCCAAACATGTTGTTTTTTTTTTTAAATGCAGCCACTCACTATCAAGGGGACTGTGACGGAGTGGACAGACAGCCATAAGTTCCTGGGCTTCACATCTGTGAGAGTCTCAGTTAGGCAAAAAACACTGTAACAACAATGAAAAGAGCTAAACAGAGGCTGTACTTTATTAGGATGCTGAAGAAAGCAGGACTTAAACGTAAGCCCCTCACCCAAGTCTACAGAGGACTCGCTGAAAGGGTCACTGGAGAGGGTCATTTGCTCCAGTCTCCCTCCATAGACACTATATGCACCCAGCACTGCTGGAGGAAAACAAAAAGCAAACACCACCCAGCTCATTCTCTGTTTTGGATTCAGGTTATAACCTGGGACACTGCAGGCCAGTGAGCATCAGTGCTCACAGGGCTTGCCTCCACTACAGCTTTTTCCAGCCACTGTCAGACTAGTGGCACAAGACATCAAACGGGGAAGGTACCACATTCCATAAATCACTTCACACTACAGAGTCTGACATGTGCCAAACTCACTACGTGCACTATGTGTGTGTGTTACATACTAAGTGTGTGAAACCTAACAATATATCAGACTTATAAACAATGTGGATGTATCTGCAATACCTGTGCATCATATCAGGGAACTAATTGTTTGATTTACTTCTAATTTCATAGAGTTGGTCTGTACACAAATATATGCAATGTATGGAATTTATTCCACTACCGTGTCTTTTATCACTTCTGGGTTTTATCATTACTACTGTGTTTTTCTTACTTTTTCATTTTGGGTTTTTAACACTAATTCTATTCTAATCCTACTTATTAAAAGTGAAATATTACTGTAACTTGTTAATAAGTAATACATTACTGTTCAACACTGTGAGTGTCTTCTTGTGACAGAAATACAGTTTTCATTCTGTGGGAAAGAAATGATTTATAATTCAATTCAATTAAACTTTATTTATATAGCGCCAAATCACAACATAAGTCATCTCAAGGCACTTTACAGTGTAA
>JAUMHL010000002.1:1057646-1072219 GCA_032362345.1 Sandelia bainsii | reverse complement strand
TCTAATGTTGGGGTCACTTTAGGAAAAGTCATAAAATTTCAAGCTGAAAAAACAACATTTAAGGTGTTTTCTCTGCTCAGTTGTGAGTAGTGTATGTACAAATCCTCTCTTACATCTATCTATTTTTATATGATGGTGGAGCTGCCCTTGGAAAACTTGTTGGTGACTCCTGCTTTGCGGAAGGAATACTAAAAAATGGAGAACAAAGGAAGCAAAATCTATTAAATTTGTTCATAAAAGAACTAAAATAAGCATGTGAGAAGTTTCACCTCACAAGTGGAAGAAAGAAAAATATCAAAATGCTTTAAGGGAATCCAGCTATCAAAACACATGAAATCATTCATTTTTATTAAATTTAAAGACATTCTGTTTGTCCAGTGATGATGGGTGTGTCTTAGTAATTATTTATCTAAACAAATAAGCTTGTCTGTTTGTGTGAGGCAACCAGCTTTGACATGGGACTAAATGGAGGGTGCTGTGAGCTATAATAAATGGGTATACGAAGAAGAGGGTTATGCATGTGAATCAAGTGTTTGGCTTCCTCTCTCTCAGACACTATATGGGAGCCACTCTTGGCCTGGCTGACAGTCAATCTGCTGGGGATGTTTTATTCATTCCTTCTTCTCTCAGTCTAACTTAGTGGCAAACACTCTCCCTTTCAATCCTACCTTGTTTTTGCAGCTTCCTCTTTAACTCTATCATATCTATATTTCTCAATAGAAACAGAGCTTCACCTGATAGGTCCTTCTGCAGACAGTTTAGGCTGCTGACAGCGTCTTTTCTGTGGCAATATCTTATTGTGCTCTGTTGCATCCTCTATAGTCGAAAATCATTTTGATAAAAGCAGATTATAAACAGGGGCATTTATAGCTACAAAATGTACCCGCTGTATAAATCCTTTATTTTTGTGGAAAAGAATTTTATATGCCTTGAATGTTGCATGAAATGCTTGGCAACGTTTTTTGTCATACTTCAACAACCTGTAATGAATAAAATGAAGTAAACAGGAATGCAATGAAGGAGCTGTGCACCAAGTCAGTGACATCAAAAGCGGCACCGTGTGTGGGCGTGACTCTCGCCTCGCCTTGTCGAGGAATTCAGGTCTCCTGGTGGATTTCAGGTCTCTCGTAAAGGAGCAGGTTCTGTTTTGCAGGACTAATAGCTAATACCAGGCAAGCTGGTGTAGCTTGTAAACAAGGCTGTTTCCATGGTAACTTGTACTTCCTGACACAGTCACTTAAAGTCCTCACACAAATGAACACAGGGATGAGAAGTTGGCAGAAGACTAACAACAAAAACTTCACAAAACTGGACTTACATCAAAGTTGTGGCTTTTCGTAACCACCCAGTGCGTTGTTAGCATTATTTTTTATTGTTTCTTTAGGCTACCTAAGATAAGTTCATTAGAGTAATTTAAATATCATGGGTTATCTGTATATGTGAACTATGTTTTATTATAATATTACATCAACCAAATACAACATATATTTATTTTCAATATCATTTCCCTGAGATAATGAGGGTTACACAAAGCAATGGGTGTTATTGTCTATTTGAATAGCTTAGATTATAAAACAAAACTTGGTGAAGACTATTACAGTAATAATACTAATACTAATACAGTGACGTAGTGTAATTTATTTTTAGCATTATTAAAGCAGAATTTTAGTGCATTGGGTAAATTTTACCCGCTGGTTGTTTTAGGTGTTCAAGAAGAAAAGTGAACTGAATCTATCTAAACTTTGTTAACATTACTAGACCATATAAACCTATAACACAAGAAAAACCCTGGCTAGAGAGCAATGACCAAGGGTTTCCTTTACTGCTTATTAAATCAAAGTTGTATGTGCAAGTGTTTTATTCCCTATTTCAGAACTGTCTCAATCTCGTGTAACTGCAGCACTTTATCACTTTATAACTTTTTTTTCCCCTATTCACTTTATCAGTGCAGCAATATTTGAATTGTATAATTGTTGAATGACTGTAAACAGGAAATACTGTAATCTGATGTTCATATCAAGTATTGCTTGTAAGACATTTACTGTTTATTAGCATCAAATGGCCACAATTATGCTGTGTCAGGGCTGATCAGCTATAGAGATTTCAGGCTGTCAGAAAGCGCTGACTTAAGAAGAGAAAAAAAGGACATTTTATTTCTGTAGTATTTCATTTTCTTTTGAAAATGATAGGCTACTCTCAAACAGAGACATTCCTTATATACTGGATATCTAACAGGTGTGACAGCACTAAAATATGATGTTGGGTTGATGAAAAAAAGACAAGCCTTTAATCAACATTCTGTAATTTGTTTTCCTCCTATTTATTTGCTGCCATTTTCTGCTATCTGGGCTGAAAGGATAGTTTTTGATAAAATGTTTTTATTCACAATTTTTAGATCAGAATGCTTGATGCCTGTCCTTTCATCTTCCACTGAGAATTTCTCTCATCTGTTCAGCAGCGGTGGCTGCCACAACAAACCCAGCACCAAATGCAGTGAAAAATAAGGCCTGTTCTATGAATACAAAATGATAAAATAAAAAACAAAAGAAAGGAAGTCTATATTACAGGGAAAGAAAATCAGATAAAATCAGTGAACATAAAACTTTAATAAAACTTAATAGCGCAAACTCAAAAATAAATCACTGATTTCTATCTTTTATCCTCTGGCAATTTAAGGAGCGTTGCTGCTTTGACAGATTTATGAACACAAACTGACAAACCTCAGGTTTTTCAGGGAAACATTACGCAAGCTGTTTGCAACTTTCTGGCATGTGTATAATTGCCTGTTCCTGTCAGAGAGCTGTGTGGAAGCACCTGGCCAAGGAGAGTGAGCTTCAGTAGGTATGGATTCTGCACAAATTTCCAGTCCCACCACCACAGCCTGCACCTTCAACAAGCAAGAGAAAACATTAGTGGCACAATCTCAGTCATGTGTACACACTGGTATTGTTTAGAGGGACACACTTCTCCACTAATGTCAGACAGTCACTTACCATTCTGACACCAAGATGCATTCGAGTTCCCGAAACGCACACTACACATTCACACTGACTCACACTGACTTGTGATGCTTTTGTTTAGTTTCAGACAATCAGCTTTTTTTGTGGTGGCTGGATTTGTATCAGGGAGGTGTAGACACTGACAGCCAATCTAGCTTTTATTGGGTAGCTACACACAACATGCTCCCATTTTGCCCTATGCAGCAACCACTAACTTTCTCTAGAGTAGTTCTCAAATACCTTTTTTGAGAACTAGATGGTGCCTATTACATTTTGTGGTAAATCCTTTGTTGTTACTCTTGAGTGTATATTGAACTTAAATTCACAAGGTGACCTCGAATGTGACTCCAAATGACCATGTTGCTCCTGAACTGTTGTGTAAGCAGTTCAGCCTGACATGTCAGTGGTCACAACTTGTTTTCTGCTGCCCCCAACGTGTACATCGGTTTTAACTTTCAAGTTGTGTCATGACAAAAAGTCCGGTCTCATGACAATCCACCACTTCTCAAACATACCATCTGGTTGTCACATAAAGAAGGACTAGGACAATGTGACTTCTGAAATGAACATGACCTGATCCTCTAGAGTTAAAATGGAAAAACCTTTTTTTCTTGAACTACAGCATCACTCAGTTTACATGATGTGCAGTGGTGCTGCTGAGTTGAGAATCTTTATTAACAATAGTTAGCTGCAAACATACATCAGCTACACCAGATTTACTGTTCATTAGTGACAGCTGACTAAGTGAAACCCTGCATTTTGTACGTGGCCATTTGCAGTAACGGAGCATCACGTTTTGCCAACCTCAGTACCCATATGTTACCCACAGTGACCCAACAGGCTCACATTGAGCCATGGCTGTTTCAATATAGTAAAGAATCTGTGAAACCAATGACACAAAAATACACCTGAGTATTAGGAGCTGTTTAATGCAGATAACTTCTAGTGATACCTGAGTCTTCTGAATGTTTACCTCAAGTCTCTACAGAACAGAGACATATGCAGTTGGCCTCTGTTTCTTTAAAAACTCATCTTGGTTTAACTGGGTATACAGCATTTGATGACTTGGAACTACACAGTTCAATGTACAACACATTTTTTACTATGTATCTTTTATGGTTTTTAGTCTTTTACTGCCATTTAGTGATGTGTAGGATACTATTAAAACTGAGCTGATGCTCTTTTTTCCGTCATGTACAACTTGAGCAATGGATGCCACAACACTGAACCTGCTTACATTACTAGAAAATAGTGAGCCGGTAATAGTAGCTGAATGAAGCTGAAAATTGCGAAGTCCATAGCACCATCATTCTGAGCTGACCCCTGCCTTACCTCCAGCACACACACACACACACACACACATACAGACACGCACACAGCTATGCATGAATCATGAATGGAAGCCCAAGCTGGCACAGAAGCACAGTTGTGCAAATAACACAGTCAAACACATGAAGAGATACACAGAAAGCAATATTCAACTGCACCAGTGGGAAGAGAAAGGACGGGACAGAAAACAATTTAAAGGAAAGATGGCTTTCCTACATACAGCTCCACAAACAGTCCGCAGTATCTTCACACACAAATAACCAGAGGATCAGGTTTATCTAGCCAGCTGCTGTGGTAAAGTCAGCTGGGGTGATATACCAGTATCTGCAACCCCATAGGGGGTGTGTCTTCCTGCTGCTACTGATGATAAGAGAGGCTGACTTGTAGACTGTAGTGACTGTTTGTCACACACAAACACATTAGCAGGAGAGAAGAGCGTGTGTCTGGCTGTAAGATGTTAAAGTCAGTGGGGGGGCACAGAGAAAGGGCAGACTGTACTAAGGTGCTGATGTCGACTTTGTATTTTAAAATATATGATTCCCTGAGCTGAAGCCAGGATTAAGACACTGGGTCATGTGCAGGAACCATACAAACAGATTTGTTCTTAACTGGCAGAGTGATCTTCAAAAATTCCCCAGTTTTCCTGTACTTTGAATTTCCTCTTAGATATGAATGAAATGCACACGTGGCACTGACCTGTTGTATAATTCAGTACATATATATATATACACTACCAGTCAGTACGTTCTCCTTTAGTGGTTTTTCTTAATTTTTTACTATTTTCAACATTAATGTACATTGTACAATGTACAATGTGCGGGTGCTTTGCTGGTGACACTGTTGGTGACTTAGTCAAAATAGAGGGCACCACAATATTTTGCAGTGACATGCCATCCCATCTGGTTTGCACTTAGTGAGACCATCATTTGTTTTCAAACAGGACAATGACCCCAGACACACCTCTACTTAAGTGCACATGAAGCTCATTTGTCCCTACCCTCTCATACAACCCAGAAGACCTCTTCCGTTGCATTAGCACCGTAATGCTCCACTGTTTTCTTCTTCTCATGGAAATAATATATGAACCACGATATGTATTGGTTGTGTTGAGCCACAAAAACAACTTGGTTGATTTTAGACACAGACAACTAGTTGGGTGTAGGTACAAAAACGACACGGTTAGTATAAAGGTCATGGTTTTGGACAGAATAAGTAAAATAAGACATAGTAACATTGTTACACCCACACCCACCCCAACCTCCTCCCAACAAAGATTTTATCTAAATGCTTATATATTTTAGTAATTATTACAAACTGCTAGAGGTACCTAGTACCTAGTATGTTACTGTTGGGCGTAATGACATGCACTCTGTACAAAATGCTTTCTATTGCAACTGCAGACGTTTGTTTGTGGAATTTCTGCTATTTTCTACATGTTGGAACACAATTACGCACAAAATAACTCTGCCTCAGTCTCTATCTGTTATGTCTTGCATCTTAACCTGAAATGACCTGAGGGCCTGTCGTACCTATGTGAATCTAGTCAACAGTTTCGTCCTTTGATCAATTTTTTTTTAAAACTTTTTTGTTGTTGTTGTTTACAACAAAAGGATCCAGTAATCCAGAGTAACCAGGAATTAACTAATGAGATATTGATTTATTGGGATATGGAGCAGATTCAGTATTAAGATCAGCTTCTCTCATTGTAAGGGATTCTGAAGGCCTTTCCTGAATGTTCTTTGAAAGACTCTTCTCTTCTACATCTTCATCACAAACTCACAAAGACAACTGTAATCTGATGATGTTCAGCAAGTGGGCTATAATGTTTACCAAGGTCACCAACTTTATTTAGCATATTAGCATGCTAGCACTAACACAAATTACAGTTAAGACTGAAGTCAATTAGTTTTGCAGGTATCGAGTCATATACCAAAGTATTAGGCAACCTGATCAACATTACTTTACTTATGGCAGCTTGACCTGACCTCCCTAAATAGATACTGTATTGTGAATCCAAAGCTGCTCAAATTGCAGCAAAGAATCCATTACTCCGGAAGAACAACATGCAGAGGAGACTTGCTTGGGACAAAAAAACGCAAGGAATAGATGTTAGATCAGTGGAAAACTGTCCTTTGGCCTGATGAGTTCAAATTTGAGATTTTGGGTCTTTGTTAGATGTAGAGAGGATGAACGGGTGGTTTTTAAAAGTGTGGTTCCCACTGTACTGCATGGAGGAGGTGGTGTGATGATAACCTCATGAGGATGACTGAGAGGATGCCAAGAGTGTGCAAAGCTGTCATCAGTGCAAGAGGTGGCTACTTTAGAGAAGCCAAAATATCAAACATATTCTGGGTTGTTTAACACATAATTCCATATTTGTTTTGTCATAATTTCAGTGTCTTCGGTATTGATGTACGATGTTGAAAATAATAAAAAAAAGGAAGGAGAAAGTTTGTCCAAACTTTTGACTGGTAGTGTATATCTGACATCCTGGTTTGGGTTTCTAATTCAGAAAATAAGCCATCACGTCTGGTTATAGATATTGGCAAGTTATAAAAAGGTATTCTAGAATTGTACTGATAATACTGTAAAAACTGTGATTCAACGTGACAAGAACATAATGGGAATGGACAAGGTGATCTACACTAATACTTTTCTTCACATGGAGATAGTGACATTTGAAGTTAGTCAATTCAAACACAGGGAAACATGGTTTCCAAGACAAATTTTGAAAAGTCTTATTTTATTGAACTTCACAGTAAATCAACTTACTCACAAAGGCAATCATATGAATAACTCTTCTAACCATGCATGCATATAGCACACAGTGGCGGTCGAAAGAATACAGCTAAATGAAAAAGTTTAACAGCTCTAGATGATTCACACTCCACGCCAGAGGCCTTGGCAATTACTGAAACTAGCAGAGAAAGAATGAAAACAGAGGAAGAAGGCACAACAAAGAATGATAAGTGAGTGTGGTCGCTCCGCACTTATGAGATGCGTAGAAAATTAGATTTGCAGTTTCCCTCTGAATGTAGCTGAAGATTTGGAGCCGTGGGCTTAATAAATGACCTTGGTGTTAATGCATCTGTGACTCTTTTCCACTCTCACATCTTCAGACTATTGACTTTTTCGTTCACTGTGTTTATTTGAATTTCTCATTATCTTGATATTTTCTGAGAGGCTTGTCTTGGCTTATTGAAATCCTTTGCTTCTGTGACTCGTAGAGTCATCCTCGTAGTGAAGAGAAATGCTCTGTGAGAAGGAGAAAATGTTGTCAGACGCCTCAGGATTTCAGTGGCTCTGACAGTGAATTATAGTATTTAGCCTGAAAAGGCTTTGTCTGTAATTTCACACTATTTAATATGAACCATGCCTATATTCCAAGAAATCTCAATGTGAGATAGCAATGCTTTTTACATTCAGTGAGGATTCCAGACACTACAGAAAATTATGGAAGAAAAAGTGATTTTTGGTCCAAATTGTCCTCCGCATGAAATGATAAAATATATTATTTGTCTTTGGCCTTTAGACTGACACAAAGTGTCTTCTGATCTGACAGCTCTATGAGAAAGCCTGTATTATTAGTGTTTGCCTTCCAAAACTGTTATAAATCACTGATGAAAACCACATGTTTCATGTTGTGACAACACTATGGTTACTTTGGGCACAAAAACAACTTGGCTATTTTCACATCCAGACTGATTTGGTTTAAAATAAGAACTTACACTGTGTCTACACAAGATGCATTCAGGCACGGAACTGAGTTTAGCACGTAATATACTGTACTGTATACATAGTCACAGTGGACATTGGGAGCACCAGGAGACCTGCTGGAGGGCCAGTTCCTCTGTGGGCCACTTGAGCAGGCCTTTTTATTTCCATCAGTCTATTATACAATAACAAGAGCAGGAGAGGTTCTAACTGATGAATAATCAAAGTGGCTGTTGGCATAATCAGTATCAGTATCTTCCTCCTCCCCCCTGTCCACCTAATGACAACAGTGTCAGAGAACAGGAGCATGTCAACAGGTGGATTCATTGTTAGAGGTAGAGAGCATATCTTAAGATTAAAAATGGACATAAATCTGAGGAAAACGAGGAAAGTAATGGTTTTATCGGTGTACCCAAGTACATCAAAAATGCACTTGTTCCTCCTCTCAGATGAGACCCTTGATGCAGCACAGTGCTGGAGAGAGAGCCAATGTAACGAAAATCAACCTGAAACAATAAAAGTGAGAGTGGAAATTGCAGCCTTGGGCATTTCAGTAAACACTAATAGGGGTTGTTGAGAGTTGAAGAGTTATAGTATATTTCCTCACGCACAATTACCCCAGCTAAGAATTTCATCTAGCACCCTTTGGGTCCTTAGATTTCTTCTCTGAACTCTGGGAATGTCGTCCGCGTGTCTTTCTTTAGTTCTGTTACCAGCTCGACAGCATGTTCCAATAAAAGATGAACTGTCAAAGGTGTTCACAGGTCGGGTTCATCCTCAGAGTGACTTACTGTATATGTGGCGATCACTCTGTGGTGTACCGCTTTATTATCTACCCCCCCTTCTCAGACTGTTCCCTCTCTTTAATAAATGCACCCTCCCTGTGGACGCTAACTTTGTCACTTAAATATGTATTTCTCTCTGTCTCTTCCCTTGTTATTAATACAACAAGGAAAGAAAGAGTAGTGAGATTTTCTAGTAAACAAAAATCACTTCTGCTTACTCACTCAAACACATTAAAAAAATTGGGGTCCACTTGTGAAACTGAAATGATATTTGTCATTTTAAACAGTATATGCTGTGGTCAGTACTAGAGACAATTAGAAGCTGCTAGCTGAATGTTTTTTACACTCTCATTAGCTAATGATACATACTTCCAGAATATAGTGTATATCTTAGTATATCTTTTTTTGTTTTTAATTATTATTAATTATTATTCACATTCACACACTCTAATTTTTAATCTACTATCATCACAATGCAGCGCTCTAGAGCCCAGGTGTGAAGGAGAGCAGCTGCAAAACCAGCAGGCTGAAACAAAACACTAAATTACTGCATTTTAGCTGATACCGAAAAAAAATAAAAATTCAGATTGTTGCCAATATGGAAACCTACCTTTTAACAGTACCAGACAGAAGTATGTTGAGGTCCATAAACTTAATGCAGTACTGCAGTTTCAGTAGGCATTAACAAAAGCTGTATGCCTCACTTTAATTCAGCTAAAGTTTTGTTTCCAACATCGGTGGGAGGAGGGAGGAGAAGTGAAGCAGACGTTGCAGTCACAAAAATATGAATAAATGTGTATTTAATTACTTTATTGAAACACACTAAAAGTTTAAGCATTTGTGACTGTCACCTTTAACCTTTCTAATCATGATTGCATCCCTGTCTTTTGTCACAGTGACAGTATCTCCTACTGTCTCAGCAGACTCAACAAAGACCAGGGACTGAGAGGGAGGGATATTAAATAAACAAAAGTAGCTGCTTCAAATAAAGTGGGATTAGGAAAGCCGTGTCAGTCAGCCTTCCACAGGATTAGCCCTGCAGTATACTCCCCTGTCAGTGAGGACTTACTGCCGTCTCACTGTGATGGACGATTGATCTGTCTCTCTGTTTTATCTCTCACATACTAGTATATTTACTTACTTACCTACTGTCATTGACTTTTTCTTGAGACACATTTGTGTACCACACTGGATAAGGACATTAGGACAGCTCATTTTAAAATCATTTTTACATTTTATCATCATTTCCACCTTAATGTTTTTTGAATTTATAAACTGATGAATTTTGCCCCACGTGCTATCCTTTCAAAAGCAGAGGCTACATCCAGTTTGAGAGGATGCTTTTATGTATAATGAGGATGCATCATGGGTCAAAGGCTGTAAACAAGTCCTCATAGAGCACAGCCTCAGCTGCCACACAGTTGTTGGGGGGGGGAGTCCCTGCAATATACTCGTCTGCCCCTAAAGCTGAAAGAAATCAAATTTGTTGCCCTCAATATTCAGTATTTGGGTATTCAGTCAGTATCCATGTCAAACAACACTTGTTGGAAGATGATTCAAGTTATGCTCTGCCTCGACTTTTCAAACACAGGTCTGTAGTTTGTGTTTAAAATGTGGCTCTGTGAACCACCCAGGTTATCATTTTGTTGTTGGTTTAAATGCACACACACACACTTGCAGGTGGCACTTGTGAAACTTGTGTGTGTACATCAATAATGCAGTTTTTTCACAGTAATGGAACCCAGTCCTCTGTCATTAGATGAGGCTGTAGGGCTCTTGAAACCAAAACAACTTTGATGAAAAGAATTCATGAAATTGTGCTAACAGCACAGCAGCTATTTCTTCTCTTTTACGCAGGTAATGGGCAGCAAGTGGGGCTTGGGCAGTATTCTGCTCTCAGCTTTATTAGTCAGCTTTACCAAACATGTGTCCAGGTATTGGTATATTTGGAGAGCACAGGAGAGTCATGTTAAATTGAATCACTGAGATGCTGGTTTTGATGTTGGTTTGATATCATTACTTATTACGTTTTAAATATTGACTCTGGAAAAGGAACAATTTGTAAATGTCACCTTTGCCTCGTTGTTTGCCATTTGGTTTTAATTTTAGAAACACACCTCTACTATATTTATTTTTTATTACTGCCAGTTGTTTAATTTACATAAATGCATTTACATTGTAGAATGGAGGTGCTAAGCTACAGTTTTTGCAGAGAAAAGGTCAAATGATTAATTTGTCTTTCAAAGTTATGAGATGAAATGTTTGAGAAAGAGATGTCTGGAAGTTGAGTAGTCTTGTTGCCATGACTCAACTTTCAGGCAACTTCACCTGGATGACTGAGAATCTTCACAGACTTGAGAAAGAGATCTATTTCCCAACATGGAGTCTACTTAAGTCTGTAGCTGCCCATGTAATACTCTACCAATGATTTTTGTTGTTTTTCCCCTTTTTATGTGTTTTTTTTTAAATGATGAATTAGATGATTGATTTCATTATGGTTTGTCGATTATTATTAAATTAAAATTTTAAATTTAATTAATTAATAATAATAATAATAACAATTGATACTTTATTATTTCCACTCACCCCAACCAGTCAAGACAGATGACCGCCCACCCTGAGCCTGGTTCTGCTGGAGGTTTCTTCCGTTAAAGGGAGTTTTTCCTCTCCACTGTCACCTAGTGCTTGCTCAAGTGGGACTGTTGGGTTTTCTACAATATTCTTTATATATTTATATAATGTTTAAGGTCTCAAACCTTACACTGTAAAGTGCCTTGAGATTACTGTGGTGATTTGGCGCTAAATAAATAAAACTAAACTGAAAATAATTTAATTCATTGATCCCCTTGAGGAAATTCTTATGGACAGGTTGCCCCCTTAGGCGGCAAGAGTTTGGGTTCCAATGTCTTCAGTGTCCAGGGACATTTTGGCATGTGGCCAGGAATCGGGGAGGGACTGGGAAGCTAACCACCAACCCTAGGGTTCATAGACAATTGACAATAGCCGACTGCCCTACCTGACAATGTCACCCCTTGAATTTTTTTTTTTTTTTAAATAATAATTGATACATTATTGATCCCCTTCGGGGAAATTCTTTATGGACAGACTACCACTTTGAGGCACCATGGGTTCAGGGTATTGGTGTCTTGTCCAAGGACACCTAAACATGTAGCCTGACACCTAAACATGTAGCCTGAAATCAAACCACTCGATTCCCAGTCCCGGCACACTGAGCTATCATGCCGCCCCAATTATTGCACATTTATAACTCAACAATTATTTATAATTGTTGTATTGTATAATTGTTTATAATTAATGTCATAATATTTAGGAAATAATGTGGCTTGAACCAATGACATCACAGTTGGGTGCTACCACAGGTGAAACAAAGCTCATTGTGCACCACATTTAGGTGTTACACTTTTCAGACTAGTGTGATACACATTTCATATAAATATTGTCATAGATGTAAGAACAAATCACTTCCATTGAGACATGACAGGAAGGAAACAAATATTGGTTTTTCGTTTGAAGTTTCCTGTTAGATAATGATTTTGTTAGAAAATATAGGAACATTTTTCTCAGTTCTTTCAATCTGAAGGAACACAACGTTCATTGTCTCCAGAACATGGCATTTGTCTGTGTCCATTTGACTGAATTGTGAGACTCTTGGCTGAACACTACTGTTGCTCCATTCCAAATCACAGTCATTGTTTTCCCGCCTGCTTGGCCATGCAGCCACTGAAGCCAGGCCTCTGTGTGAAGCCCACAGCAGTGCTCTATATTTCATAGACCCTCTCCATGAATAGGTGAGAGTGCGATTGTGCCTGCAGGCCTCACCTCAGGACTAACCACACTCTTGGCACAGATGGTTGGATTAAAAGCTTAAAATACACAAAGGGAGCCTAAAGCTGGCAGCCAACAAGCTGCAAACTCAACTGCATTCTCACATTAATTATCCTGCTTCCTTTCTCTTTCCTTCAGCGTCAAAAATACATGCTCCACTGTAGCAGCATGCGTTGTATTTTTGCTATAACTGCGGGACAGTGCTTAGACCTCATAGAGTTGCTTCTTTATGTCAGAGAATACACAGAGGACAGAAACAACACAAAATCTTGCAAACTCCTGCTGGCAAAACCTCTCACTTGATGAACTATAAGGCACTCTCATTTAAACTGTAACCCTACTGCCACACAGCAACACATGTCAATGTTAGATTATTCTTCATAACTCCTGAAAATGTTCAATGGACTTTTTTTTTTTTTCATGCCAAAAGGCAACATTTCTGTGTCCTTCTCCCTACAATATCTGTGTGTGGTAACAATTGTATGGTTAACCATGGACTAGAGTGTAAGTTGATGCTGAAAGTCTATTTTCCTGTGTTTACAGCTGTTACCACCTGGCTCAAGGGTGGCAACAAGAAAGGGAGGACGCGCACAGAACTATGTTCTTCAAGATAGTTTATTTGAACAAAATAACAAACATGATTAAGTGAAGCTAGTGAGGAGTGTTAGTCAAAAAAAAGTCAGTAATGCATGTAGTGTGTGGATAATTGAAAAATATGGTGTTAGCGTTGAAAAAGATGCAACAAACCAACAAACAAAAGGAGGCAGTAGTTACAGGTTCAACCAAACCGGCCTCCCAAACTCCACCTCCATTTGTTCTTATTATTACTTGTTATTTTTAGACATTCACAGCACTTGGTCGGTGAAAGATTATGATCTGGCCTAACAGAGCTTAAACTTTATTAAGGACTACACACACAAATCTGTTTTTTAAACCTTTAAACAAATTGTGATCTTTCTCAAACCTTGACCAAAGTGCTCATCCACCAACCTCCCTACTAACTCCTTCTGACTGTTTTCATCAAGAAATGCAGTTCTGTATTTAGTCAAAAAATATTTTTAATTGCATTTACAAAAACCTTATCACGTATGCAGTTCATTGCATAGGAACACTGCTTCCCACAGAGTCAAATACTGTGATTCATACCAATGCTAAACTTACCCTACTGGTGTCTACCTGTAGATCCTTGATTAATGGATGGCTGCTCTACCAACAAACTGACAATGGGCCAATCCAGTTAAAATATAAAAAAAAGGACTACCTGGAACAACAACACAACACACAATGGACTCAAACTGCCTCATGAGGGAAGGTCCTGCATGTTGTTGACTCATCCAACCAACTTGTCTTCCTCCCTATGTGGACTTTCAATGGGAACAAAAATATAAAGAAATATAAGGAATGAAAAAAATCCTCAAAATAGGAATCAAGCGTTAGGATCAATCTGTCGCTCATACATATCAAATATTTTTGATATATTACTTATTTCACTTGAATGAGTATAGAATTATTCCAAATACTTCTGTTTAACTACGTTTTGTAGAGAACAGTTATTATGTTGTGTGTTATGTTATGTTGTACTTTTTGTGAACTTTTTGTGAATGAATGATGTGATATATTTATTAAGGCAAAGCGATTTGCAGGGAGGTGGTTGGGGTGGATGGTGGGCGTTTACTGTGAAGGACTGACGTGCCGGAGAACTGAGTTCCACACCGAAGTCCCCAGTGAGGTTGGGTTTAGGCAAGAAAAGTACTGAGGTTAGGCTAAAGAGGTTAAGAGAAAAGACTGTTTTGGTTTAATTTTTAATACAGACGTTGTGTTTGTGAATTCAATTCAATTCAATTCATCTTTATTTGTATAGCGCCAAATCATAACAAAAATCATCTCAAGGCACTTTACA
>JAUMHL010000002.1:1024750-1042164 GCA_032362345.1 Sandelia bainsii | reverse complement strand
GTGCAATGATGGTAACACAACTGAAGACATGTATCTTTTCATGAACAACATGGTCATTCCTATGTGTGTCCAAACTTAGAAGGTAGATGACATGACTTGCTTTTTCTGTCTCTGTAGCTTCTGTCATTTACCTGAACAGTATGAGTGTGACATGGACAGCCAGGGTTCAAATCTTCCTCACCTTCAGCAAGCTTCTGGCCATCGGCATCATCATAGTGCCTGGAATGTACCAGCTCTTTAAAGGTAAGACATCACCACCAATGCCGTTAATAGCTGTTATTACTACTACATTAGAGCATCAAGCACCCTTGAGAATGTTTTATCCTTGTAATTGTTGTTCAGGGACAATTCCAGACTTCACACAGTGCGCTCAGCTGCAACCATTAACATGACACAACATGCACTGTAAATACAACCTTGAACCCTTGCAGGCTCTGATACACAGCTGCTCACAGCAAGCAGCAGGATGAGCTTTTCACAATGTCCTCACAGCAGGTGTTCATAGGGATTTGAATCATTTTAGTGTACAGAGTCACTGTTATCCATATTTGTGTGTCTATAGCTCTCTATAGCAGTGTATATTTGTGTATAAAGCATTATTGTAGATGCAGTATTAGTGGGTTTTCACTTCAGTTTCTCCCTTTTTGTGGCTAGACGTGAACCAATATTTCAGGTCACTAGTCTGTGAGTTGGGAGGTTTTTTGGAATGGAGTTGAATTTCATACACATATAAGATTGTGTATGTGTGTTTTTGCAGGAGAGACCACAAACTTTGAAAATGCCTTTGAGCTGAACAATGTGAAGTTGTCTGGAATGCCATTGGCCTTCTATTCTGGGATGTATGCATACGCTGGGTGGTAGGTATGATCTTTATACACACACAACCATGTATATACAGTACATGCACTGCCGGCATCAACAAGTTATCTTTAGTGGTCCCATGTAATTAGGTAGTTTTTATTTATTTCAGCTTTATATGCATATATACAAGATTATATACAAGAGCTGTTTCTTTTCCCAGGTTCTATCTAAACTTCGTGACAGAGGAGGTAGATAACTCTGAAAGGTGAGTTTGATCTATCATATACAATGTGCAGGCTGGAATAGTTGCATTCGTCCATTAGTTTGGGCATTTGGTGATTTTGGTATTACCTGCTTAAAAGACATGCCTAGGAAATATCCATAAAACTGATATAATCAATATTTCTTTATTAATAATGGGTCTCCTTTTCCTATATGTGAAAGGTGGTGTTCATAGTGATGAACACACACAGTATTATGTCTAATGTTTTAGCACCTCCCAGCTCATGGATTTATCTGTTAAAGCCTATTAAAGATCGTTAAAGACCAGCTGGCGAACACTTGAACAAAAGTGACAGTAAACAATTCAGCTGATTCGACAATTACCATGCCACTGAATGATTGTTATCAGCTGTGTTTAATTAAACTCTAATGAAACTGTACTTTCTACACTGACATTTCACATTAAAAGCACAGCAGCAGGTGTAATTCCTTGTAGGTGTTTACTGTGAAAAAGGACAAATCTGCAGTAAGTGTTGAGTCTCATTAACAGTATCTCACTGCAACTCAAACACATAAATATACTTAAACAAAGTGGAAGTGACTGAAAAAAAAATAGTAGAAACTGCATTTGTTGTTAAAAGAGCAAGTGACAGCAGCAGAGTGGCGAGTTTAACATGACATGTACTGAATTATGCATGTGATTACATAATGTTCAGGCTTTACTAGTTTGTGTTGACCACTATTAGAATAGCAGCTTTTATTTCACTATTTATAGCAAATCCTCCTAAAATGTGTCACCTCATGCATTTCTAGTCACCAGCAGCCGAGTGGCCTCCCACTGCTTTTATTTTTATAAAGAACAAAGATAAGATAAGCAGAGGTTATAATAGAGGGGAAGTGAAGGTGAGTGAGCCACACACATGAATGGCAGTATATTAATCTGGTTATTATCCCTCCTGCCCTCAGGACTGTGCCATTAGCTATCTGTATCTCCATGGCAATTGTGACATCTTGCTATGTGCTGACCAATGTAGCGTACTACACAGTGATGTCAGCAGAGGAGATCCTGGCCTCAGAGGCTGTAGCTGTGGTAAGTAATACTACTATTTTTAACAAGAGGCTATATATACACATATATGACTCAAATAAGAATATTTGGTTTTTGATGTCAGATGCTCATCCGTCTGATGGAACAGTGTTATGGAAAAAGTTAAACATAATTGACTGTGGTAAGAGATAAAATAAAAACCCATCAACAGATCTGTCTTTTATAGGTTTATTTCCTTGCAAAGTAAGGCTGACAGTCATGCAGCCCCTGAAACAGTGCAGGAACAAGGATATAGTCAGTCTGGGCTCCACTGGAATCTATCTACGTGGAACCTACTATCTTTGACATGACAATGAAACAGAGAATGATATAAGTACATGGGTCAGGATGAACCTAGGAAAAAGGCAAAGCATATACATACCAACTAAGCTAATAAGAAAGAAAACAGTTGTTGGAGTGTAGTTGTTGGGGATTGAATGGGCACAATTTTGGTAGTACAGAGTCAGGGCTGACTGGCCACCACTCAGTTTAACATGGACAGAGGTGTAGAGCTGGTAGTCAGTGCTAACATCAACAGCAGCTACAGCACCAACCAAAGGTTGGACATACAATCTCATTCAGGGTATTTTCTTTGCTTCCACTTTTTATATTGTGAAATACTACCTAATAATAACGTGGAATTATGTAATGAGCAAAAAAATAAGCAAAATATGTTTCCGTACATTAGATTCTTCAAAGAAGCCACTATTTGCCTTGGGCATATTGGTAATATCTCATCCAGCACACCTAGTGTAAATTTCATCTCAGCATTGCTAAAAATGATATGATGATGTGTCCGTTGAAGACAGGGGTCAAACTATTAGGCTACAGGTCTAGTAGACAGTATTCTTTATGAAACCTTTATATTACACAATCTGGTACAGTAGGTGATGCTGACATGCATCTTTAACACCTCTAACATTAGTAGTACAACACGCCAGTAAAAGCAAAGAAGAAACTTTAAGGCAAAAAACAAACACAAGTTAACTAAAACATTAGCAAAATAAAATAATATTTGGTCAAACAGGGTGTTATTACGTAATAGATGAAAGTACCCTACCAGGTGTAAGTTCCATACACAAATGCTTCCACACATTTGCCAGGTAAGGAGCTAACTGGTGCCCTTTATCATTATAGGCTGGCAGCTGCATACAGCATTATAAAGCACTACAATCATTTTTCTTCCATAACAAATGGAAGAAAATCCATAGCTAATTTACATATTTCAACATGACCACATGGCTAATTAATGGCATATTGTATTTACTTGGGGTATTTTTGTGTAACATTAAAATTTGTTTGATGATCTGAATCATTTAAGTGTGCCAAATATGCAAAAAAACAAATCTTATAGAAGGGGGCAAATACTTTTTCACAACACTGTAAATTAAAATACATATGAGATATGTGTATTATTTTTTTTAAGTGTATTAAGGCATTTTAAATATTCCATAAATTTTATCATGTACCATTTTATTATGGCTCTATTAATTTTCCAAACAGTGGTCCTGATACTCAGTCATGACACTACAAAAAGCAAAGTAACACACCTATAACCTTTATTGTCTTAGTTTTGGCTTTAAAACACAGTCGACTTGGTCATAAGAATACAAGCTCTCTCTTCCATGTGTTTTTGTTTAATTATTGATTGACTACATGAATCATGAGGTAAAGATGCTGTGTGAGGTTAAAGAACCAACTTCTGTGCCTATGCAACTACTGCAATCACATACAGGTTTAACTGTTTTGATTTTTGAATAAATGAGGCACCACCTTCTAGAGTATTTCTGGTAGCAGTTTATTTAGGAAACAGGGTTGTAAATGAATTGGTGCATAGACCATAGATGATTTTAACATTGATTGTAATTTTATTCACACTATATTAAAGTATTATTATCTCAAAAGTACAAGGTGAATAAAACGTATGCACATTATAACTTCAGATCTACCTGAAGAACGATCAAGTTTTGTTCAGCATCAAAGTGATTCAGTCATAGGCCATTTTCACACATGAACTCACGTCTGGACATCGTCTGAAGTTGCTCTTTCACACAATGCAGCACACAGCAGGAGATTGTCAGTGTCAGAAGTCACATTATTTTGTTTACAGCACAGCAGAAAAGCCTGGTACAACACCAGAAAGCATGGTAAATATTACCTGCTGTATCCACACATGGGCTCAATCGGACATTACTCAGACTTTGTACTAGGGAACTGGTAGGAAGTTCAGGGTTCCAGTGCGTTCTCTGAAAACACCCATAATTGTCTGTCTCCACTTCCATACTGTCAGATTCTGAAAACCCCTAGTACATAGCATTTGACTATAAGACAAAGGAAAAATGGAAGAGAAAGTGGAAATAAATCAAAATCTGTTCACGTATAAAGTAAAATCTTTTGCAGAGCTTGTTCATTTTTTAAAACTAACAACTACCCAGCTGCCAACACTTGAGCTCTGGAGCCAGCCTTGGCCCTGCTGCAGTAGAAAGGCGTGAACTGCTCTACAGCATTTTGTTGAGATTTTACTTTTGTGTTGTTAGTGACGTTTACTCCTAATGTGAGCACCGAGGTTGCCTTCCTGCACTTAACATGTCATTATTAGCCAAGTGTCTCCGACAGCTCGGCTTCCCAGCAGCTGTTAATGTGATTGTGCCATCCCAGCCCTGTTAATGCTAATCACATCACAGATATCCCCTAATAACAGCATTCATTGCTTATTAGACTGAGGGCTGCTATCAGTGCTACTGTAAGCTCATAGCTGGGGAAGACTCATTCACTAAGAGATCTCTGATCTTTTCTAATGCAGTTAGTTTTATTGCCCTGTGCACAATGAGTGATAGGAGCACCTTAAGAAAGGTGTTAGGAGCATTTATCTGTTCTTAGAGGGCTGTGATGGGATAAAAGAATTACACTCTGCTCTTCCTTCCTCATAGACAGCAGGCAAAACTTAACTTTACATCTCAAACTTAATTACAGAGTTTAACTCATGTCTCAAACTTGTCTGGTGGCGGCTGGCCTCAAGCCATGTTAGTCATTTTAGACTTAGAGCAGTATGACTTAGAGCAGGGTTCACATAATGTAAGAAGACGAGTAATATGTGGTTTTAGACAAGAAGTGCAAATTATTATAATAAAATATGATTTGGTAAACATAACACTAGAATATTGACATATCTAATTTCATATTTAATGATTTATTGGAATGCTGGTTAAACATAACCCCTCACTGGCTTCCCACCAGCACTGTAAGATGTATTTGAAAGAACCAAATTTCAGATATTACCAAATGAATGCCATGTTTGGACTATATGCTGTCAGAAGATCTGGGTGTTTTAAGTCTTTAGCAGCAGTAATTCGCAGAGGTTTGTCCCACTGGTCTTTGCATGGGGTTTTTGTTTATCAGGCAACAGCTGAGGGTCAGTCCAGCTAAATACTGAGGTGTTAGAGAATTACTGTGGCACAAGCTATAAGAAAGTTGAAACCTTTGTGATTTTACAAAAGCAAATCAATTATTTAATTTTTATCATTTGAAAAACTACAGCGCCAATGAAATACAAATACAAGTACTTATGGCATTGTAACATTTTCTACCATATGCATAAAACTCACCAACAGTTTTCTGAGCTCATTCTGTCTCTGTCCTAGGTGTCATCTCTGTGTTCAAATGTCTACAGGTTGGCTTGAGATCCCACATACTCATTTTATGGGAGATGATATTCCTTTAAGGCCTCTACAACCTAAATATTGGATGAACTATGATATTAAATTATTATTTTTAAAAACTACAGTACTTATCAAAATACAGTGAGTAAGTGAAGTCATGCTGTTGAAACAGGCTGCATTCCATGGCTGTTGTTTAAGAATCTGGGCTGCACAAGTTTGAAACTATCACAGTTACAGCTTTCTTGGTGGACTCCCTCACCTCTTGTTGCACAGTCCTTCAGTTTTTCAGGATGACCTGTTGTAGGCAGATTTGTATATGTATATACAAATATGTATCATATTCCTTCCATTACTTGAAGGGTCATTCAGTGACTTGGACATTTCCTTGTATTCATCCACTAACTTGTGCTTTCCAGTAACCTTTTTGAGAACTTGCTTGGGGTGTTCTTTAGTCTTCGTGTTAAGATGCAGATAATTTCCATATGTTTTAACTGTCTTTAACAATTTCATATGCAGGTATCATGACCTTCCAAGACAATAATACCAACAAAACAGAACCGCCTTCAATCTCATTGCAGAAACCTCATGCAGTGTATACATACAGTACCCAATCAGGACTGCACACACTGTGATCTGTATTGTATTTCTGTAATAATCCTGTTTCACTAGGTGGCGTTGGATACATCGGGCTTATGACAGATGTCCTCTGACCATTTTTCTTTAATGCTTTCAAGACCTCACTGCTCCATTTGAAATATTTAAGGTCTGTTATATAGAAGTCAAGCATTTTAAACAACTAATAGGATCTATTGCATCATTATGGAGCGGTAGAAATCACATTTCACTGTCCTTTTTTTACCAGTTTACGAATACAAATCACTAATTCCTGTTTTTCCTCACAGTCTGTGCTTGTCCGTACAAGCGTGGACTGTGACTAATCAGCACTGAATGGCTTCATGAATAATAAGCAGCTTTTGCTCCCACTTCTGCATGACCCATTTATGACAATTACTCCCAGCAGCCGTGTCAACTGCTCTAATTCCATCCAACTAACTACAGTTAATAAAATAAGACAAAGCAAATTCACTAAACATTACATACATATTACATTAACATTCATAAACTGATAGCTGAGAAGTCTTTGATGCATGAACACTAAGCAGAGACCCGATGACCTTTTACAGGTAAGTGAATAATATTGAGCATCATTAGGCATATATTAGGGCCATGACACACCAAGCTATTAGCCAATGTTGGGCCATCAGTGAGTGGTGAGTGTTTCAGCCATTTCAGCTGAATCGGGGGCGGTACCCATCAATGAGAGAAACCTGTCTGATTGGTTGTTCAGCTTAGTGAATCACTGCATGCGAAGAGAAACAGAAGTGATGAGCTCAAGCAAAACAACGTACACACAGAAGACTGAGCGACTTTGACCAGGTCGTAATTGTGATGGTTAGATGACTGAGCATTTCCAGAACTTGTCAGGTGTTGCAGTGTAGCAGTATGCAGTGGCCAGTACCTACCAAAAGTGGTCGGAAGGAAGGACAACCAGTGAACCAGTGGCAGGGTCACAGGCTCATTGAAGCATGTGGAGAGTCAGGATTGATCCCTCACAACAGCAAGTGTAGTGCAAATGGCTGAAAAATGTAGTGCTGGCTATGAGTAACAGAGAATCACAGTTTGCTGCTTGGTGTCAGATAGTAGAGGTCTTATGGAATTCATAACTCGATGAGTCAGAGGTGTTATGGACAGAGGGGGACTTACACAATATTAGGCAGGTGGTTTTAATGTTGTGGCTGATTGGTGTATGCTTGCTGTCATGCATCTTTGATGTAACAATTACTCTTGCTCACTTTGTTTCCTCTGTGTCTCCCTCTGCTTCTACCTGCCACAGACATTTGCAGAGAAGTTGATGGGGAACTTTTCAATAGCTGTTCCAGTGTTTGTGGCCATGTCCTGCTTTGGCTCCATGAACGGCGGCCACTTTGCCTTGTCAAGGTACAGATGCTTCCTCTTTGCTGGCCTTCATCTCGCATCTATATACATGACAGAAAATAAAATTAGTAAAAACAATACAATATTTAAGATAGTAGTGGAGGTTTCCTTCATTCTTGTTCAGATATCTGTGTCTGTGTGTCCACGTGTGTGCGTTCACCAGAATGTTCTACGTGGCATCACGTGAAGGACAGCTCCCTGAGGTTTTGTCAATGATCCATGTCCGCAGACACACTCCACTGGCCGCTGTTCTCATACTGGTCAGTTTACTGCAAAATCAGCAATAATGACAATGACTATAAACTGTTCATTAGACAAGACTGTCTAAGCACTGTGTGTGTGTGTGTGTGTGTGTGTGTGTGTGTTCAGTACCCTATGACCTTGCTGCAGGTGTTTGTAGGAGACCTCTACAGCCTGTTGAACTTCATGAGCTTCCTGCGGTGGCTGTTCATCGGTGTAGTGGTGCTGGGTTTAATTTACCTTCGGTATACAAAGCCTGATCTTCCCCGCCCATTTAAGGTCAGTGTCTCCACATTTGAACACAGCTGCAGCTGTGCTGGAATCCCACATGTTCCACAGTATTAGCCACTGTACAGTTCATGTATTCAACATCATATCCCCTTGTTCTACCTGCTACTTTTAATTTTCAGAGAACATGTGTGTGTAATGTGGATGTGTATCTGTGTACATTGATACTTAAAGAACATGAACAGTAATAAGAGACATCACTCCTGACTTGTCCACAGGTCCCACTCTTCATTCCAGTGGTGTTCTCCCTCACGTGCTTCTTCATGGTCTTTCTCTCTCTGTACTCCGACCCGGTCAACACAGGGATTGGATTTGCCATTTCCCTCACTGGAATCCCAGCGTACTACATCTTCATATATTTCCACAAACCAAAGTGGCTCCAGAGGGCTTTAGGTAACTCATAGCTGACAGCTGCTAATACAGTGGACCTTTAGACTCAGGTGCAAATACAAAAGATTGATTACTTGTGAAGCAACCACTATTTTCACAATTGAGTAATTATTTAAGTCATTTATCAATGAAAATTATTTCTTGATTTCCAAATGTTATTAATTGCAAACTTAATATCTGTAGGTTTGTACAAAACTTAGAAACATATAAAAGTCATTTAACACAATATTCTGATCATTTATGAAGAAATTACTAAATCAGTCAAAAAAGAAATTAAATGATGATGAACTGGATGTTTAATACGACAGTTTGAGGTGATCATCTTGATAGGCTCTCTCCACTTAAGAACTCTTTCTGCAGGTTAAAACTGGAACTGTATCTGAGACTTCAACCTAAATGAGCATGCAAGTGACTCAAAATATACAAATTAAGTTGAAAACCTCCACAAACATATTAGTACAAACCATATTCTTATCCTATATGTTTCAAAGTTTCAACTGACTGAACTCACAGCGAAACAGCTACAACATAGCACTTTGATTAGCACATTTCCCCCCAAAACAGTTTCTGTGCAGATTCTTCATATTTACCTGAAGGTTTCAGGTAGTGTTGTGCTACTGTATATGTGTGGAGAACCTTTATGTAATTATGTACATCATGTGACACTGTTCAGTTTAAACTAAGTGTGTAACTATCTAAGTATCATATTGGACAATATTTGCATTGGATTTTGTCCAATATTAGACACTTGTTAAACAGTTGCCCTTTGCCCTGCAAAACTGACCTCCATGATTATCCTGATGATCATGCAAATGAGGCTAATCCTCAGCTAGCAACAATATCCAAAGCATGTTCATGCGTAATAAAGCATGTGCATTTTGCATTGCTATTAAGTACTCAGTAGTGCAGTGATTGCACATTTTTGCTATTAGTGTATCTTTAAGCTTAAAATGTTCATGTTCCTGCGTTGTTGGAGACTCATAAATGTTCTTTAGTGATTTTTAAATGCTCCTTCTTTGTTTTCCAGCATGTTATTAGGTTAGAATGTAACATTTTACCTTATTTAACAGGAGGAATAATGCCATTATTTGCTGTTTCTGTCCTCAGATTCCTTCAACAGAACTTTACAGATCATCCTGGAGGTCGTCCCTGCTGAGCAATAACAAGAAACACTACATGTCCTCCTTGCTCCCTCTCTGAACTCAGAAAGTAGAACTGGTGTTATAATCTCTAAAAGAATGGTTTAGCACAAGATTTGAAATAGAAAGATTTGAGTTTATATAAAGTGCTTTATTACATTATAAAGATGTAGTTGAGATGTGAAGAAAGCTACATGTCATTGGTTTTTTTCCATGTTGCACCTTGTGATTATTTATGTGACAGAAAGGCCTCGAACATGGTTAATACAAGTACGTAGAAACAGACGCTTTGAGTTACACAAGGTCAGTTTCATGTGTTGTTGCATTCTTGAGTGTAACATGAACACGACAAGTGTGAGCTGCAGTCTGAGCGTTGGCACTAGGGGCAGCATTATTCATGCTGCAGCGAATGAATAATGACTTTAATGGGTTAAAACACAATGATTGGACTGAGGCAGTGGTCAAAATGCTTATGTTAGCAGTGGCAGAACCAGACTTTTTTTATGGGGGTGGCCAGGCAGAGACCATTGCCATCTTTGGGGTGGCACGGAAACAGATGTCTAGGTTCAGAGTTTTTATTTGTTTTGGGTCATATTGTTGGACAAATAGTCGCTGTTTTGGTAAATGTTAGCGTGTGTATCATTCTTTTCCACAGTATTTTACTTGTTTGACAAAAACGAAGATGGACACAATACAACAGTATCAATTATACGACACAGCAGCAATTACAAAACACTTAACATATTTCGCCACAGTACTTCACCTCCTGCACTTAACAAACACTACCACCACCACATATACACATGACACAGATTTAGTCACATTCAGCGTGGTCTGCTGTTGAGAAACTTAATAACTGAGGGGATCATCATTTGACTAGCGACGTTTCTGGTGTTATTGGAGGCTTCTTAATGAGCAGCGGGGGCTGCCGCCGGCCCCTCCGCGTCCCAAAGAGCTCACAGGCGGCTCAGTGTTCAAGCAGCAGTACGAGCACACAACGGACCAACTTGAAAACATTTACCTTTGTTCTACTGGCATTTTATTCATCTCCAAAGATCCTTCTAATGATCTGGCACTTTTGAAATCTTTGTTTGAGTGTTAAAATTATTTTCAAGCGTTTTCCATGTTGTGACTCCGTCTCCGAATCAAAACAAAGAAGCCGACCCACCGGAGAATCGACTCAAAACCGTTTTGTCGTGCAACAGAAAATACATTCGACCTCTGGATGGTAAGAATAGGTTTTATGACTTCTCACAATAACAACTGAACAACAATAAGTGTTTCTCAACAATAAAAAAATTTAAACGTCGCCACTAACTTTGGGGAATGAGATCTGTTTTTACCTAACAGAACTGCTAAAACACGAGTGATAAGATAACATTACACTAAACTAAATAAATGTGTTAAATATTTAAAGCTTACCTGCTTATACTGCCATGAGAGACTTTTATTTCACATCTGAAGAACTCAGAAACAGTCTTCTTTTCAACGTAGGACAGCAGGCAGCGAGTAAACTGAATGCAGAGTAACAGGGGAAGGAAGCTCAATTGGGTAGGTGCGCAGCTTAAAGGCGTCCCCTCGGAAACGCTAGCAGAAGAATAGTTTAGCAAGAACAAAAACGGTGCTGCTCGAAATACAGGTGTTGGCCGGACCTTTGTTAATCAGAATTTGGACATGTAAAGGCAATAACATGAGGTGATTTCTCTCATAACTTTCTAGGCACATGTTTTATGTCTTGAATGATGAGCTACAAACATACAACTGGCTGACTACTGAAGTTAACTAATGTGCTTAGAGACTTATTTCTCCTAACATTAGTTCTTTTACACACCTACAACAGATTATATCTAACCTTAACTGATTATTTGAAGTGTGCACTGCAAAGCATTTGTGATTTTTTTGATGATTGCCTCAGTCCAGTTCTTTCTCTATCGTCTCTCTGTTGTTTAACCACTCAGGGCACAAACAGCTGCTATGCTATTCACCTTTAAGTTAAAGCCATTACTCTTTCAGTTCCAGCCCGCAGCAACAAAGCAGGACTGCATTTTCTTTAGGTGATGCAGTTTAGGTGACACCTCATGTCTGACCACAGTAACACTAGTCACTGCTGAATGGACCCATTGGTTAATATTAATTATTATGTTCTCCTCAAGTTGCTCTTTTCTTACGTCTGTGCAAGTAGCCTTCAGCAGGACACATTTCTACAGAGATTCCATGTTTACTCCTGTGGTCATGTTCATCGAAGATGCACATTGACGTTGCACCAGTGTTGTCTGTAGCATCCGTGTACTTGCCATGTTTGAGGCCTAAAGGATGATCTGATCACCATTTTCTTCACAGCAACCCAGACTAACTGTCTATACTCAGCATGTCTGAGCAGCATGCGGTACAAACACTGGACTAATGTGGTTTATGGTATATAGTAGTGTCACGCTGAGACTTTTTAGGAAGGTTTGTCATGTCGTATGTCTTATATTTCAAAAAACTCTACTGTGATTAATAATAAATCAAAAAGGTCTCCGAACAATAAAACTATTGACTTTATGCATTTCAGAAACAACTGTGTGATTGCTTTCTTTTAACTTTCTGCCTAAACATGAAGTGGGTAAGTGGGTAAATGTTGAGTGAATTGTCATATACTGCTTATGACTATGCTCACCACCGTTTTCTTAAATATTTAATCATTTATAATCTAGAAAATGACAAATGTTCTCCTACTGCACATGCTGCTCATACTGTGTGAGTCATTGTGACTGGACACAGTGTGGTGTTAACAACAGTATATCTCTTCATGCAGTGTCATAGTGACTCAGTGACCCAAGCCAGTCCTCCTGTTAATACAGGACTGTAAGAGATCCCTTCATGAGAAGCAAGCAATAGAGGCCAAAATCTACAGTTTTCATCTGTGCAAATATATATTACAAAGTTTATCTGAAGACTAAATTTGGCTAAAGTTAGACAAAGTTATTACAAAGTTTTAGTAATTTCCCCTCTTTTTGCTTATTTTCCTTTCACTGCAGCGCAACAGGGAAACACAAATAGGGGATTTCACACTAAAAAGACTTTTACTTTGGAAGCAATTGACTTGATTTAAATCGTGAGTTGGGTCTCATGTCCCATCTTTTTGGAAAGGTTGAACGTCATTTCAGAATATGTGTAGAGTGAAGTTTGCCTCAATAGCAACAGTTTGAATTAATGTGTCCTAAAGTAGCAACGTTACATACCATAATAACACCCAGAGGAAATTCTGCAATCAATTTCAAAATTTAGAGCCCCACAGATAACATTATACATTTCACTTCTGCTTTTTCACCAAAACTCTATATTTATGCAACCAAAAGTCCTTCTACAGTACTCCTTCACTTGTTGATTAATTTTTGCATATTCCATATGAGCTGAGGCTGAAAATCTAATTTAGGAACACAGAGATTTGTGCCCTCTGCTGGTTACTCCATTTGCTGATAAAAGTGAAATGTTGTTTGAACAGTGTGTCAATATATACATACAGTTATAATAGATTTGGTACACTGTCTTTCCAAAACTCTTAAAATGGAAAAATTGAAGGGCTACCTGGTACTGGAGTGAGTACAATGGCTGTAGCTGCAATATTACTGCATCAAAGTTGGTAGAGTTTTAGTTGAGAACAGGTTCAATAGCATGATTTTCAAAAGACTCGTTATTACAAGTCTGTCAGTCACTCTCTACGTGACAGTCTTTCAGCTGCAGGACCTAAACACAAAATGCAGAGACAGGTGCCTAAAGTCAACAGAAGATATCATGGAAACCAACAAAGGTAAGAGCTTTCTCAAGTCCTCACAAGATCTTCAATAACGAAACAAAAACTTCTTCAGTGTCTGGCAATCTCAGAAACCAGCAACAGTTTCCACACAAAAACTCAGTATAGCAGAACCACAGGACTGGCTCTGAGCCAACAAACAGGAACCTGTGAGGCTGTGAAGCAACTGCAGGAAACCTGGCAGCTGACAGGAGGGGGTTATAAATGCTAAGTGGAATGATAATTAATAATCTGCAGGTGTAAGGATGTGTGGCAGGAGCACTGGCAGGAAACTGGAGACATAGGGAGGGTGGAGACACAACCTGAACGTAAAGTACATGGGAAAAGATGAGTAAAATCAGGAAGTTCTGAGGTTACCAAAATAAAAGACAAAATGCATGTGAGAAGTTAAACTAACTCAAACTAAGTGTAGATTTGAGTGACGATCTATTATGTCCTACACACTGAGCTGTGATGGATCCAGTTGCAGTTTGTTTGACTAAAAAATGACCAAGGCTGACAAATCGAAACTTTTGCATCTCCTTGTTTTTTTTTATTACTGATTTGATTAATTTAATTTTTCTGCACGGATACAAGCAGGCAACATAATAATCATCAATGCATGAGACAGAAATGAATGTGCAGAGAGAGAAAAGAAGCCCTCATATTGCATGCTTAATCAATAGGCTCGTTTGAGATGAACTGCACCTCTCCTAGAAAACAGATGGCAGGCAGCAGGGGAGTGGTTAAAAGTCAAACAGTTTCTAACATTTCTAGCAGCATTCAAGCTACTGTTTGTACTGGAAGTCACAAATACTCAGATTCTGTGAGGTTGGATGCAGAATAAATATAATATTATAATATATCATGTAATAGTCTAGTTTGAGACTATAAACATGTTTTTTTTTTGATAAATCACAGCAATTATTCTGTAAAATAATCAATCTTCACAGTGAAAACTCAGACTAATGAAGTCAAAAGTAAATAAAAGAGGAAATGTTTCTATAATATGTCATGTTCATCATATATCAGATCTTAGATCAGGTGAGAACCAGGCATTTCCCCTCATGCCCTGAGGTCATGCAGTCGGTAGAGAGCAACGCCAGTGCCTGGCTCCAAAATCTGAGGCTGCCTTGGTCTGATCTGATGGATGATCACATTTATGTTTATACAGTATATATACAATTTAGAAAAGCCAAGATGACTTTCAGGATTAAACTAGTGCCCATCCAGTCTATCCTTGTTAGCCTGTACTTTGCTAATGTTGGAATGCTCTAACATCACATGCCCGAATATATTAGTTTACCCCACAACAGTGGTCCTCATATTATTTTTTCAGCAGAATGCTGGTCCCGCTCAGTTTAAAACTCCTAGTTTAAACCATTCTGTATACTCACACAAACCAGACTTTGCTTTAATGAATGCATTAATGTTAGGATTTGACAGGACCAAGGTTCATCTGCAAACATTATAAGAGTTACTATGTTAGACACATGTAACTATTTATAAATCACTTTTTAAATGAGGAATAATAGTGGCCTGAGAATAGACCCCTGGAGTACACCATGCCGTAACTGTCCTTTATAACAATTACAGCCAAACCTCTTAACAACTTGTTCTGTGTCACACATATTATTTTTAATATCATGAATACTGTGCCAATACAACTACATTTTTGCACTTTACCTGATTCTGTGAATGATTGAGTGTATTAAATGCTTGTGATAGATCTGAAAGAATCATTTCATCAAGTGCTGCTATTTTATGTAGTTAAGCAAAGCCATGAAAATCACACTGATGTCTAAGGAGAATTCTAGTGATTATAGTTCTATACTGACTGAGAATCTTTTTTAAGCAATGTAGAGAAGCATTGTAAATACATTTGTACAGGGAAACGTGTTTCTTTACTGTACACATGACAATAAACCCTCTGAATCCTTAAAATTTTAATTGGACCATAATTTAATAAACAACATGTATTGTTAGCTCACCTGTGGCAAACTGTAAGTCCACTAGTCAAATATGAGAACAGTATATTCAGCAGTGTCTGCAACAGAACATGGTTCACCTGTTTAACAATGAGAGCCGATGTGATCATGAACAGCAGAGGACTTATTTAAATCATCAATAATTCAGTTATTTCTTGTGTTTCTGGTGGATCAAACACAAACACATTAGAGGGCCATACTAGTATTAAAACAGGGCAGTAATTACCTTAGCATAAAAAATATTTTAGATTTTTCTGACTTCAGTTAGAGATATCCATGTTTAATGAGTCTGGCCCTCTGCCAGGCAGAATTTAGCATGCACATAGTTCAGCCCCAACATTAGGACCTTTGCCATTTGACTCAATCATTATTATCATTTTCTATCACCTCTTTGACCTTATGTGGACTCTCTCTGCTCGTATGGTAGTCAACTCACATTTCACATTAGCCAGTCAGACCACATCAAGCACCACCGTCTTCTCTCCTGCATCAGGAATGAACTGGCTTGGCCCTCTGTGGCCTGGTGTGGTTATAGCCTCACTGCAAGGGGTGTTAGTGTATGTGTGTGTGTGTGTGTGTTTTGCAGTCTGCTGATGTGGCTGCACTCCATTCCCTCTGGGTGGGATTTGCAGGTAATCTGTCTGTATAACTGCTGCCCTGTGGCACACTGCATTCCCTCTCAGCTCTGTGTCCTGTAAATGGAGGGCTTTTACTGCTGATGAGAGGATGGCAGGATGAAGACAAAATTCCCGGGAGCTTTCACTTTAGCGCTGAGCCATAAAAAAGCTGGCTTAAACTCAACATTAGCCTTTGTGTGATCACTGCTAGCTGTGCCCACACTGCAGGCATACAGACCTTTAACACACTGCTGATGGTTCATAGGCTGTGACCGCTCAGTTGGGAGTGTTACTTTAATGTTTATTTAAATAGGCTGAAAAAAGCCTTAATTAACACATGAAGGGCATTCTGATTTTATAATGCTTAAGAGACCACTTCACCAGGTATACTATATGCTACTCTGTTCTATACACACACGGTAAATGTCCCCTTGGACATCTATACAGGGCAGGATAAAGGGGGATTATTTATGAGAAGCTAATGAATCAACTTATATATTTGTATTCAATGAAATAGATCAGAGAATCATGTTTCTTTGCACCTGTTTTATATGAATTTCAAAATGTATACAACATCACAGTGGAGATACAACACTGGTAGATGACTGATACAAGCTGTTACATTGTGCTGCATGTAGCCAGTGACAATCCTAAACCCTTTTCAGAAATGAGCTCCGGTCAATGTTGGGAGAATCAGGTTCGGACATTGTGCAGAGTTGTGCTTTCACACATGTAGCGTACAACAGGCGATTGTCCAAGTCAGAGGTGTTCTCAATGGGGAGAAACTCCGCTTGATTTCAGCGAGAGGCAGAGGCGCCTGTGTAGAGCATGCTGGACACAGACTCAAATCATTTTAAGCCATTCAGTGACCTTAAAATAAAGTGCTACCATAAATAAAATAATGTTAGCTCTTGGGAAATATTTGATGAAACTGGGCATATTACTATTGAACACAGGCCACACTAATAGCACAACACAGAATTACAGTGGTGTATCTTAAGTGCAGTGGCGGCCCGTCAATAGAGGGCGCTGGGGCGCCGGCCCACCTTTCTCCCATGAAGAAGAAGAAGAAGACAGGAATCACATAAAATAATTTTTTAAAAACATGAAAATTTAAATAAACTAGCTATATATTTTACAGACCGTGAGTACTGTGTATAATCTGCATTCAAGTGTAGTTTAAAAATGTTCTCTCACTCATTTACCGCGACTG
>JAUMHL010000002.1:1009308-1024650 GCA_032362345.1 Sandelia bainsii | reverse complement strand
CAGCTGCCAGGAACAGAACGAGTCTGGATTCAGACAGGTATTACGGATTTAATACATTTTCCTGATAAAGTGAGAAAACATGAACAGGCTACATGGAAAATGTTATGTGTCATGTTATTTTTGGCAATTGAATATGAATGAATATCACTACGCAGCTTAATGAAGGCTACAGGATAGAGCATGATGAGATGACATAATGAGGAGGGAGACAACAACAGACACATTTTGTCTAAGATGATGGACGGTATTAAATTCTGTGGTGAGTTTGAGCTTGAAATCCTGGCATTTTCATGGGGCTGGTGGACTTTGTTAGATCCCTGGATGCAGCAGTACCTGCAGACTGTTACTGTGTTAAGGCAGTCTAAGACGGTGCAGAATGAGCTCCTTGATTGTATGTTGTCAGTTGAAGGAGAGATGGAAATTTACTTATAATTAGTAAATGACTGAATGTGAAATGAAATTAAGTTTATTTTGACGTTAATTTAATCTTTTAAAGTAGTGTGATGCATGAATATGATGATTTGGTTAATACTAGTGGTGATATGTGGTTAGAGAGCAACTTGCTGACTTGCAAAAGTGCGCCCCCACAAAAAATAATCTCACCAGCCGCCACTGCTTAAGTGGCAAGTATAACACCTGATGTGCTTTTTGGCTGGACAGGTGGCTTTGGAACCCCCCCTCTCAACAAATTTTTCCAACATCAGATCAGGGAGGTCTTGTTGTTGAGAAAGATTACTGGGTCTGAATTTCCCTCTCTCACTGCCTTTCCACTTTTTACAACTGCGTCCTATACTGTGAATGTCTGACTGTGTGGAAATGTGTGCCACTCCATTTTTAAACAATATCCTCCTGCATCCTCCTTAGTTCCCAAAGCCCCAACCCCACAGATTTGGTATCAAAATAAAGTCCTAAATGTCCTTTTTAGAGAACAAAAGGAGTTACGTCAGTAGTATGCAGGGGGTGGGAGATATTCAGAAAATGCAGTGATTATTTTGTGTGTGATTCAAAACATGCAATTTTGACTGAACAATTTTGTGCACTAAATACGACTATAGTCCCACAATCAGTGTGGGCACTACATGCTGTCTATTAGAACTACAGTTCAAAGCAGTGGCACTCTAAAGTTTCAGGGACAGACTTACAGTGGTCACTTAGCCCCCTGTGTCCACTAAAAGCTCAGAGTTGACTTTTTTTAAGGAGTTGTAACAGTTGGCGGTGTGAGCACTAAAACCACATTCAGCTGTAGTCTGAAGGGAGCACACAACAATGCATCTTCTTCACTAAAAAACAACTAAAAGAAGTGAGTGTTGTTAAAAAACAGAGCTCCCAGTAGAGGAGCAGACTAAAAACATAGGTGAATACAACATCATGCTCCATTTCCCAAACATACAATTGATCTCCTGCTCAAATTCAGCAAATGGAGGTTGACATGCTCTATATTTATACTGTAATAACTTGTGTTTTCAGTAGCAGTAAAAACTGGTAAGCAGGTAAATGTGGAAGAAACTACTTTGTGCTTTGTTTGGATCTGATCCAGTGACCGGGGGTGACCTTTTCATTTTACATCACTGTAACATAAAGGAGTTCATTAACACTGAAGATGCAGTGAAAGATAAAAGAAAAGACCATCTACCCAAGGACTGTACTGTATAAAGTATCCATGTGTCTTCACATGTACAGTACCTCTGTGTGTGTGCGTGTGTGTCTGTGTGTGTGTGCATAATGAAATGACTGTATACACACACACACGGAAAATGCCAGGAGCTGGCACAGTATCAAAGGCTAAAAGTGTGAACACTTTGCCACAGTTCTGGCTACAGGCTGAGAGAGAGATGAATTGAACTGTGTAAAATGTGAACAATACTTTACTGAAAGTCAACATTTACATAATGTTACATTACATAACTCTAATCCTAACATAACATAACTTAACATGCATGTCTTTGCATGGTTGGAGAAACCAAGAGCACCTGGAGAAATCCCCTGCACACATGCGGAGAACATGCAAACTCCACACAGAAAGGTTGCTGTGAGGCAACAGTGCTAACCACTACACTGCTCTTCCACCAATATCTAATAATAGCTAATAATTTAAATCCATCCTGCAACATTTTCACAAACACAAAAACAGTATCACCACCTGCAGATCTTTGTATTCTGCTGCTCTGACAGACATCACCAGCCAGTACAACACAAGCTATTAGTGATTTGAAGTTAATCAATGATATAGTTTTTAGAAACTAAAAAAACTACATCTCCCTTCAAATGAAACTACAAGTGTGGATATGTTGCCAGGACAACAAGCTCAACATGACTTTTGAAGAAAAAACAGATCCAGGATCATGTCAAATCATCATTATCTGGCTCACCTGTTGCAGGTAAGAAAAACTGGGTCCTGGCGATGCATCACCTTCATGTTGCCGTCACCTGTCTTTAGTTAAAGTACTAGTTCATTTACATGTAGTTCACCATTCCCCAACACTGCAATCTCTGCATTTTTCCATTTTGAATTGGTGGAGAAATCTGTATTAAAGGACCCAAAAGTCCATGGACTCTTGTGATGTCCAGTAAAATGTGTCTGTATTCTTCCAGCTTTCCCTTGAGACATACTGTCAGCAACACATAATGCATTTTAACCCTGACAACATATTTATCTGGCAAATCCTCACATTGCTGAAATCATTTAAGGTAATTCACAAATACATACTATTTGTCCAAACTGACCATATTTTCTAAATCAGAACAAAAACTTTCTCAACTGAAAAATATCAAAACTTAATAAAATGGATGAAAATTATAAGAGCTTTGAGCCTGGTTCAGACTCTCCACCTTGTCTGCTGGTTGATATGCAATGCATTCTGGGAGATGAAGAAGGCACAATCAACTCTCAAAGCAATCTCTCAATCCAATAACATATAATGATGTTCACCTTAATGTAAGGCATGTGGAGTGTGTGAAGCACTTCACATGTATATTAAAGGTACATTTCTATTTAACAGCCGACATGGCTTTTATTGTATAGAGTTCATTACCAGAGAGAGCTGCTTGCTGTGTTACATTAAACTACAGTTTAACCCGAAGAAGACATTATATAAATTCAGACATTTCTGCTGCTCTCAGTGCTCAGGTTACTGCACAGTCTGACTGCAGCATGGTCAGTCAGCACCTACCCTGACTTTGGCCTTTGAATGATGCTTTGGTTGGTCTTCTGTGGTCTCAGCTAAGCTCAGGAGTTCATACACTCTTTTTTTTTAGTCGATAGAAAACTGGTTCGGTTTTTGTTTGCGAATCAAGATCTGACCATTTAAACCAAAACATATTTTAGTTCAGAAACTAGAATTCTGGTTCTGGTGGGAACCAGCTGCACGACAGGTCCAGACATGAGTGGGTGGGCATTCAACCAGCGAAGAGCACACTCAAATCCACTGTGACAGCTGTTGCAGACCGCCAATCAAGACATGAAAAGAAGAAGAAGCAAAATGAAGAAGTGTTCTGCCTGGTCATCTGAAGAAACTAGACCTTTAGTTCTTATATTTCAGTAAAGCTGTCTACCTGTAAACCTGGTGTTTAAATACGTTTTAATGATTATGATGATAGAAAGTAACTTCTCTTCACAATGTGTCCAAGGGCAGACTGTAGCTCATATGGAAATGTCTCCACCTCCAACAACTCATGAGCATGAAGGCACATGAATCCTATCTAACCAGTGCAATTAAAATCTCCACCAACAAATAAAATACTGACTTTTGCACTTCATTTAACACATGTAGAAAGGCTAATCTGTCACTGGAGAATAAATATTAATGAATTCATAAATTGCTCCTATTTTAACAGACATGCTTTAGTTAGTTTGACAGGGTGGAATTTCTGTTAAAAAAACTGTTGCAGCTTTTGTGACACGGTTCCATGTTTTCAGCCTCATTATCAGCAGTACTGTGTGTATCTATGTATACGAAAATAACTTGTAGTTGTTGTTTTTTTTTCAAGTGAGAGCAGCCTGAAAAGCAAAGCTCTTTATCTCCCATCACTGGCTCTGGTAAAGGACAGACTTCATATTTTTGTTTCAGCCATGGTGCAAAAATGACCAAAGAATGTGAAAACAAAGTGAAACAACTGCTGAACATATTCATCATCTTCTAAAAGGTCTTTGACCTTCAAACTGTATGTTTTGTACTGTATCTTAATGGTGTTCAGCAAGGCTCTCCCTTCTCACCAATCAGAGAATTTCAATGACTTCTGCTTGATTACTAAGATTTTACTAAGATTTACAGCTAATACGAGTGTAGAAGACAACAGAAGAGACTAGAGGAGCAAGGAGAGGGAGGAATTGTTGCTTGATTCAAAATCTTGCTTAGGCTCGCATTTTAGTTTCCTCGTCCTGAACCTTCTGTGTGTTAATATTGTCTGTCTCTGATTTCATTCAGTGTCTTGAGCTCTGTCATTGGTTCCGTCATTGGAACCTCAGCAGGTTTTAACTTAAACATCAGATTGAACTCATCATTGGTCGGATTACCCAGTGGTACCACCTGAAGAAAAGTGTCATGAGTTACCTCATCAGTCAAGTGACAGTTGGACAGAGTTAGACTCCATGTTGGTGTGTGGCCTTCTGCCCCGTGCCTCTGACTCGCCATGTTGTCTCTGCAGTGAAACCACTTTGTCCTAAATCTCAAAATACAACAGACAGAAAAGTTGGAAGATACTCTAATACTCAACACAAAGCAGCTGTCATCATCTTCCACTCCCAGCATCCACACAGAGAGGGAGAGAAGACAAAAAGATCTAGATTGTGTTAAATCACATCTTTAAACCCAGGAGACACTTGGGACAATAGACAAGCTGGAGTAATCAAGCTGTTTTTTTTATACCATTATACCATTAAGACAGCAATTGGCTAAACTTTTACAGAACAAGAGTGGACACAAACAAGCAAACAAAGGGAAAGAGCTGTGGATAGAGCGAAATCAGTGTAATGAATATAACAAGAGCTCCTAACCACTCAAGAACACAGCTCTCATGCTGGCAAAACAAAACCTAAATAAAACAAAATCTGCCTTTCTATTCTACACTTCTCACCATTGCCTAGTTGCTAAACAGACCTTTTCAAAGTGTGAAGTTAAACTGAATGTGGGAAAGAAAATAATCATCATAAAATACCTGTTTAGTCCCAGAGCTGCTAGTGAGTGCCCTCATAGTTACAGGTAACGTGAAACAAGAGACACATGGGCATATTACTCAGGTTAAATCACAGCTGCCAAAGTGTTTACGCTGGGTCACATTATTCACATCATGTGACCAAGCAAGCAGGCTCCATGTTGGTGGACCAGTTGACCACTGACCAGGCCTGATTGGAGAAGACCTAGTGGTCCAACTGATGGAAGGGAATCCCACAGCCGGTTGGATCAATTCTGAGTTCTGCACAACTTCCTAAACGGGATGACTCTGGACTACGCAATTGTATGTAACTATCTATCTGACATCAGCCTGTTTAGTTAAAACCAACTCTAATGTACTTGCCAGAGGACTTTTTGATAGTTAATATGTGGATAATAGCAAAATTTCAAAATTATATTGTTAAGAATTCCATCTGCTGACTGCAAACTGCCCAGGAAGTAATCTTATGAGCTAGTTGAGTGTGCATCTATAAGTAATCTGGAAACCATAATGACAAAGATATGTTGGATTAGAATTTTTTATTTCAAACAGTTAATGAAAAATAGTTTGGTGGAGCTGAGAGTTCTAACTGACCGTTCCAGTTTACAGTCACTAAGGAAAGTTTTCAAACTCCTTTACCTTATTATAACATGGAAAATGCAATGTTAGTCATGCATATACATATTGAGTGCATATTTGGCTAAATAATTACATCAAATTCATCTTGTGTAAGTCTCTACAGCTTCTCACACCTAGATTCAGGCAGGTTCTGGGATTTGCCTTGGTCACTCAAGGATAGTCAGAGACTTGTCCTGAATCCATTCCAGCATTGTGCTGACAGTTTGCTTGAGATTTTCTTGAAGGACGTCTTTGTATTCTCCTTGGCCGCATTTATTCTTGTCCCAGTTCTGATCAATATACGTGCTCTCCTGCTGAGAAGCTCCCTCATATCATGGTTACTCAGTTTGGCTAGGTGGACAACTTGAGGAAGGGACCTGGTGCTTCCAGACTTCTTCCATTTCACAATCGTTAGGGCGACTGTGCTCCTAGGAACTTTTAAAGTTTTAGAAATGCTTTTATACCCTCATTCTAATCTTACTGTAACATGCTATAATGTAGGTCTACAACATGTTCCTTGGACTTAATGTATTGGTTTTCCTACACTGGTGCAAAACTTTCTAAGGAATTTAATAATAATTTCTTTAATAGATTCCAGAGTGAACTTTTTTTGTACTTACCATGTTTTTTGTTTTTGTATATTCAGTGCTTTGTGTATTTGTGTTTTACTATTATGTACTGAGTATTTTATGTTGGTGCTGATCTTTTTTGTTTCTGGTTGTGATTCTTTTCTTTCTCTGTGAGAGCGGCTGTAACGAGGCAAAGCAATTTCCCTCTGGGATTAATAAAGTTTTTTTGAATCTTGAATCTTAAACAATGCCACAGCAAAGGGTCTATATACTGATACTGATACTTAAAGCTCACTTTGTCATTACGGGTTTTCATCTACAGATTGTTTAGCAAATATTGCAAAGTGGTAAAACTGGCAACAAGTGCAGTGTTCTGAACACTTTATCTAGTGACTGTATGTAGAGGTGTGTGGCACTAGGCACAAAAATCCACCGACAGGCAGAGTGAATTCTGTAAAGCTGTAAATGGTTGGAGTGCTGCCTGTGCCTCTTTACACTCAGCAGAGGCTTCTGTCTCTCTTTCACTCGCTTACTCTGTATCTCACTAAAATAACCTGTTAGGTATACCATACAAAGAACCATCAGAAAATCCAAGCAATTCACAATAAGATTTAGCATAATACCATTTTGGGGAAGCTTAGCCTGCTGCCCTTTTACTGCTCCACCAGCAGCAGGTTTTTTCTCATGTTTCATTTGATGGCGCATACAATGAACTGCCCGCATGCTGGATATGTTACAGTTGTGATGGCAACAGCCCTTGCTGCTATTAGAGGTTGCACCAGCCATGTCATTACCTACAAGATGGCCCACTGAATAGCTGTACAGGCTATATGATCTACCTGAGAGGGAATTGGTTTTATTGCTTGTTAGCACTGTTACTCTGAGTCACTCTACCTTTTAGTTGTGTATTATATTGTTGCTGTGTCTGTTCTATGTATCTATATTTCTCTCAATCTGTCACATGTTCTTCAAAAAGAAGAAGAAAAAAAGCACATTTATGGAAAAAAATCCATTCCATGGAACAAACTTCAAAAACATGCAGGCAGCATAAAGACACAGTATTTATAAAAAGGTCCAGTAATGTGCTGTAATGTTAATGTTTTTTTTCAGTCAGCCATATTTCATGTTGCCTTTAGAAAAGATAAGTTGTGTGCAGGATTCCATTTTATTTTAAAAGACATAAGAATTCTAAATGCATGAGACTAAAATACATTGCACTAACCAAAAAGATGAGATGTAGTGATCTCACAGTAACACAGTATTGTTACAGTAAGATGCTGTTTCTTGATATACAGTAGGTGAGGTCTAGTTGCAGTCTGTGGGCTCATAATCCATTTTTCGTTGTGAGCTGTTTAACACTAGTGTCAATTCACACATTTAGAAAACTACAAAAAAATCATTATTAAGTAAATAAATGTGGGTGAATGGTTGTTACATTTGTCTTTATATAACATTTATTTATTGGCATAATATGACCCATTTAATGAAGTTAAATGATGACTTGTTTTCTGGCTCTAGGTTGGGGAGTACATCTATATGAATAGTGTTAAACATTCCTCTACCTTCCCTACATTAAATATCTCTCTGCTACTAACTGAAGGAACTCCTCCAAAAGATCATCTGAAGGAGTTTTGTAGTTCAGATGATGTCATCTACCTGCTCCCTCAGAACTCCTCTGGATGAAATAAACTTTCCCAGAGGAAAACATCATCTGGACGAGAAAAGGAAAGTAATGCCATTCATACACTGTACATGCGTTCCTCAAACTACAACCAAACTACAACATATTCAAAATCAGTACAGTCACACCTAAATACAACTTAAAATAACACAAAATATGTCCTTAAACACAAATATTATTAAATGCTAACAAATTTAAAACTGACTGAATATTTCTGTTGACCCAGCCTTTATGAATGAAATGTAAGTTTTGTAAAGAATGAACATCTGTTGTTCCACATAGCTGTAGAATGAGGTAATCCTCATTCTACAGTGATGTTTGTAAAATATTTCCAAATATGCTCCATCAGTGCTACTTATAGTCACAATCAGTTTGTTGATGTAATAGATGAGTATGCAGTTCCCTGGAGAAACACATGGGGGTGCTGTAGTGCTTCAGAACATGCTGATCATTTCCTATGTAAAAAAACAGTTTTCAGGCTCAGAACAGTCCTAAACAATGAGAAACACCTCAAATAATACACAAATACAGCACATGGAGATATTGAGTTACTGTAAATGATTTGAGGAGGCAGGATGTTTTTTTATTTCTAAGCAAAAATAAAGAGGAGGGAATGAAACCATTTGCATCCCTTTGAAAAATGAACGTTAGTACATTGAACCCTCGCTTATAGTTATAATCAATATAGCAACAGAACATCCAACAATGATATTTTCTTTTGCTCAAAGTCAAACAGTCACCAGCAGTGACCAGCAGCGCTTTAGAAACATGTTGTGTCAGTGTTGGTGCTGGCAGGAAGCGTCTCTCCATTTCACAATAAAAGAAGGTTTTATAGATTCAGTAGCGCTGGTTCTTAAACTGACAAAAAATGGATCCAGTGCTTCCAGAAAAACAAGGTTACTAAATGTTAAAGAGATGGATTCTTTTCAATTCAAGGATGAAAACACAGTGAAAGAGGTTTGGGGTGGGCGGTAGGGGGCTCAAAAGGATATTCATGTGTCCTTTATGTCACTCTCTGTTAGTTTCTCCTGATACTCCTTTAAAAAGCACACACTTTATAAAGGTCACGGTTCCAGTCTTTGTGATGATTAAGATGCAATAGAGTGTTTTCTAACACTATATTTCACTCAATTACAAAGTGTGATATTATATCTATACAGTCACACTCTAGTGTGCAGTAGAAATATGTACACAATATTGTACAATCATATTTCCTTCTAAGCAACTGTGGAGTAGCAGAATAAAGTACTGTTAAATAATACAGAAATTCTTTTTTTTAGTGCACTACTTTGCAAGAGTTAAATTCAAAAGCAGGTCTGACCATCGCATCAAGTTTGATTCAGTGTCTGAAACCTTACTAGCAGTCGAGTGATGATGACAGGGATGACAGGGATAGTGAGGAAACATGTTACTGTTTGCTGGGGAATGACTATACAGTACCACACAAGCTGCAGAAATGATGTTTTAAAAGTCAAATAGGGGTTTTTGAATGTGGAGTGCTGTTGTTAAACTCAGGCTGGGGATATGGGTCCAGTCAACTTGAATTTCTTATCTGAACTAAACACAAAAACAAAACGAGCTGAACTGGAGTTGTAGAGTAGAGCAGGACTGTACTCTACAGTAAGTAGAGTACAGTCCTGTCTCCGGTCCAGACCACCTGGATGTCCAGTTGAATACACCTGGTTACAAAATAAAAGAGCTGAAGTCCTGACCTCATGACGTCAGTGTCTTCTGTGCACTCTCTCATTTAATGACCAAACAACAGACCTGGAGGCTTTACAGGTTATTACATCACAGTGTGGGAGGAGCCACTGAATCCATCTCAACCAAACCTGCCTCAGCGTGAAATAAGTTCAATTTGAGTGAAACACTTTTTTTTACACTTTTTGCATTTTACATATGAATTTAGTTGAAAAAATGATTTTATCATAATATTATATAAATTTACAATAATATATAAACATATAATAAGTGAGCAAAACTTCATGTAGATATGTGTAGAGTGCAAAAACATGAATCATTTACAGTGTAGTTAAACATATTATATTAATATTATAGTTAGAATTATGATAAATCTAATAATAATTACAGACTACTTTATGTTTTTACTTTATTTAATAATTGAATAGTGTGTTCATTCATGGGCGAGGAGAACCTGAGGGTAGGTCACATCTGACAGGAAGTTAGTGTGTGTGTGTCTGTGTGCGCGTGCTACACTGGGGCTGTGACTCAGTGAGAGGTGGGGGTGATTCTTCTGGCAAAGTGTGACTAATGGGATGTGTGTCTGTGTGTGTGTGGTTGTTGGTGTGGTAGACCTTCAGGTTAGAGGGTCGTCCCCCATTAACAGAAAGCAGCAGAACCCCCTCCTCCCCCTCAAGGTAAGAGGGGTCTACCCACAGGGGCACTCATGGCCCAAATGGAAGTGACAAGACTATGAGTGTGTGTGTCTGTGTGTGTTGTTGCTTGTTTCTGAGCAGAGATGGATGAATGGATGCTTGTTCTGTAGAACTTTGAAAGCTGTTTGTTTCTGCATGTAAATGTGTAGGAAAGTAGGCTGCGTGGCCCTAGGCTGCTGCTGTCAGAGAGGCACACTGACTGACACACACATGCACATACACACCTGGCACAGTGCTGTTAGTGTGTGTTTGAGTATGTGACTCAGGCATAGTGAATAAAACTCCACACACGAGTTAGGTAGAGAGGATGGCTGAGGAGACAAAGCTACTAATTCAAACTGACCACAGCCCGGCTCCAGAGAGACTGCCATTGTTGCTGCTCATTAAACACACACACGCAGAGACACAGACACACACACACAAACAGAAACTCACAAAAACCTCCAGTAATGGAAGAACTATAATCGATGAAAACACTGCTCTGTTCCCTATGGTTTTATTGATCTCATTTGTGCAGTTATGATCATTATTAGTTCTGACTACAACTTGTCAGAAGGAATCTGAAACATCCATCCAGGACCATGTCTCTGTTGGAAACCTGGTCCAAAGAGAGAGAGATAGAAAGAAAAAAACTCTACTCCTATGTAGAACACTTCTGAAGGTCAATAGTTTACCTTCTAAAACTAAAATGGAATGTGATCACAGTGAGATTGCCATATCTGGGACCCTGCTCTAAAACCAAAGACACTTTTTTTCACTTTGGACAGAGCCTGCTCCTTCTCTTAATGCTAACCTAAGCTAAACTAAAGTAATCTAAGCACATCCTGGCACAGAGACATGACACTGAACTTGGGGTGGAAGTGAATATGTGCATTTCCCTCGGACTAGAATCAGTAAATTCAGTTGAAGTCTGCGTCAGTGTTACTAAAATATGCAGTGATGAAAAATTCAGCAACCTTCATGATCATTAGTACACTTAGTAAATCTGCTTGCATTTTGCTTATGGCAATTACAGCTAGTCTGTGTGATTGTAATAATGATTTTAATGATAACAGCTATGTTTTTTTACATATACAACAAGCTTCTGCCTCTCTTTAATCATAATCACACTGTTGTGCAACCACACAGGAAGAACCATTTGAATAATGTGACCAGCTGGCTCCTAATCCACCACAGTGACCAAGCTACCAGGCAAACATTATGAGTCACTACTGGATATTTCCACATGCAGACACGTGCTGCACTGACCTGGTTTGTGGTTGATGTACTGCATGTAAACCTCAGAGAATTAGAATAACACGCTCGTCTCCTTGTTAGATGATGATCAGCCAGCTTCAGATGCCCTGATTTGTTTTAATATTAAAGAGTTTACTGTGGAGGAGAAACATCCTCCTGCTCTCACTTTGGATTTTCAGTTGCAAAGAACTATGACTACACTACACTATATCAACACAAGTGCATGATGATGATAATTAGTAGTGTGATTTTGCAACAGCTCTGTCAGTCATAGGATACCACAAAAGATCTCACATCTTTGTGTTGGCCGCCATATTGGACGTGTTGCTGACTGGACTGCAGTGCACATGTGATAGTTATTTTGCCTGTGATTTAAAGTTTCAACTGTATTTCCAGTGGCATGGGAATTGTCAGTCCATGGACACTTTTCTTACACGTGTGACTTCGTTGAAGGTTTAGCAAAAATAGCGTGGTTCCATAAAGAAGACATGGTAACACTTTAATTTACAGCAGGCAAACCAAACATACAGAGTACTTCTTTAAAATAATGGAGTCTAAGTACTAGTATATACTGATACATATTTGTCTGTACAGAGGAATAATACAAAGTTTGAACAATAAAGGGGTAATAACCGGGGAACTTAGAATGATTTCATACTCTATAAATATGTGGTATCTGTTCTAATATTACGGGGTACATATATGATACATGTTAGGCAACAGTCTTTCATTTGGCAGCCGCTTTTTTATTGTAGGTCATTTTTATAGCCTTTACGGTAACTGTGACATAAAATCTGAATATATACCCTGTAGTTTTCCATGTAAAAGCATCTGCCAAGTGAAAGATTGTTGCATAGCTTGTGCACCACATAATATAATATAATATAATATATTAGACCCACCTTTTAGATTACTGGGACCAGCTGTCTACCTTTGTCTACCCTCTACCTTCACCTGAGATGGTCTCTTCCAGCTTCTGATTGACTGAACACAATTGATCCAGGTAATCAGTAGTGGTTAGTGCAGGAACCCTGGATGACTGAAATTTCACACCCTTGTTTTACAAACTACAGTAATTTTGCTTGATCATAGAAATGGATAATATAATACAACAGTGATTATTCATTCACACTTTACATTTAAATCAATACTGTTTTAGTTTAACCTCTGGAACACAGGACACATAACGGCAAAATGACCAAACTTTAAATTGTATGTTGTGTGTCACTGGGTTTTATAGTTGTAATCCATGTTGTACATTTATTTAATGCAGATATATAGCATACATGTAGAGCATCTGTTCTGTGTCTAGTTTAGATTTGCGTTAATTGTGCTAAAAGCATTTCCAGTTCCGCTGAAAGTGAAACCACATTTCAAACAACTGAGGACAACAATAACACACACTTTACCATCTAAAACATGCAGAGGAGAAACTCATAAAATCATCTGATACTTCTCCCCTCATAAAAGTACATTTGTGTCGCCATGGCAACTGCAGGCGGAAATGAGAGACAATCATTTGAGCAACCAGGAGAGAATAAGGCCCACTTAGCTTTCAGCATATTGCGTGGGGAATTTGCCGTGTTACGATGAACAATGTGCAGATGTTTTCTCAGTCTGTATCACTTTCACTGTGTGGGCTACTGCTTGTAGAACAAGTGTGCTGCTCTGTGGCAATCTGACTCAAAAGCAAAAAAGCTCATTTTGTTTGGCTGATTGGATTCCTCCAGTGACTAATGTGCTGCCACCAAGACATCAGACAAGTTTGATCAAGTTTTGATGTGAACTGCCGATTTCGATATTTGCCGAATCGCCGGCATCGTTCCTCTTCCCCTGGACAGCGCTCGGCAAAGCCTGCTCTAGTCTCAATTTAATTGGTTCAAAAATCAAAGCGGACACAGGAAATGGGATGAGTTGAAAGTTGAAAAGAGAAGCTGTGAGGAATGCTCTGCCTCTGATCCTGGGCTTGTAATTGTTTGAGACTTTTTGGCTGAGAATTGGAGGAGGCGGCTGATAGGATTCTTTGGCATCTTTCTCTCTCCCTCCCTTTGTTAATTCATTCTAGCTCCTCAGGCTGAATCTTGTTGTTTTAGGATTTGAACGCCTCTCCACCCACTGTTCATTAGGCCTACCAGCACACAGTGGCATTAATCTGCTTTTTGTGAATAATGAAGGCCTCCATAATACTTCGACTGTACATTACATCCATCTGTTATTCTAACTAATGACTTACAACACACTGCAATCACGCCTTACAGTAGAGATCGCACACAAACAATCTTTCTCCAACACACATCAGTCATCTGCACTGTACAACTCACACATGACAATGACAAGTGTTGTTTGGACACCAAGTCCCACAGGGCACTGGGAGAATTGATGAGGTGGAACCAGCAACAGACAACACAATATTATGTCTTTGCTTACCAGAGGCTAAAGAGAAGATGTCCTGGTGACATTAGAGGATACGATCACCCAATTTACATAGAGATGTACATAGAAAACAAAAGCATCAAAGTCAAGAGGATTGTAGATGACGATTCAGAATCATCATCCAGCATTATTTTACTCCACCATCTTTCTTTCACAACACTTTCTGTTCATTGAAATGCAATCAAAACACGGATGTTGAGTAGGATATCTCGAGAGTCTGTCAGCTTGAGGGAAACTTGATGATGATACATGGGCTTAACTACGTTGGCCCCTAGAGACAAAACACATGCAAACCAGCTCATCGCTCCTGCGTTGCCTTTTTGTATGTGTTTTGTGATTTGCAGCGTGTTTCCTTTTTATTTGCACTTTTTACATTTATCTGTTCTTTGTCTCTAGGGGCCACCATACTTAACAGTTTCCAAGTCAGTTACAAATAATGAACCATTACAGGAACATAGAACAACAGTTGAAGTAACACATGCATTACAGCACATTTACTGCCATATTATAACTGATTGAACTCGGGGACAAATCAATATTTCACATTCTAAAGGGTGCCCACAAGGTTTCTGACCGGTCTGTTCCAACTAAGGCATAAAATGTATTATTTATGGCCCGGGACGGACTGGAATAAAAAAAAAAACCAGCTCTGGCATCTTGGACCAGACCAGCCCACAGCATACAATCACACACAATCATCTTAAAAAGTGCAAATAAAATATCACAAATTGCCTATTGTTTCTGTTAGCTCAGCTGGTAGGGAGTTGCGCTCTCACACCGGAGTTCCGGGTTTTCGTCCCGTCTTCGGTGGACAGGTAAAAAATGTAAAAAATGGACCATCGGCCCCTGGGACTCTTCACATTATCAAATCTGGCCCTCGTTAAAAAAAGTTTGGACACCCCTGAACTAAGGTGTTTAAAAATGCAATCCAGGGAGCAACAGTTGTATGCATCCCACCACCGTACTGCTGGGAGCAGATGTCAGGTAGTTTCAAAACTTCTGGACCCATTAAGTGACACTCAGAACTTTGAAAGGCTTATTTAAAGAAACAATTATCGTAAATGATTATTGATTATCATTCCAGGCAGCCGCAACAATCCTGATTCTCCTTACACACAGAGATCCACAGAATAAAGATTTACTTCCTTCCAAGAAGAGGTTGTCTTAATAATTCATCACTGGATTCAATTCAATTCAATTCAATTCATCTTTATTTGTATAGCGCCAAATCATAACAAAAATCATCTCAAGGCACTTT
>JAUMHL010000002.1:915873-963262 GCA_032362345.1 Sandelia bainsii | reverse complement strand
GTAGTGTGAACTTTTTACTTTTTCCATAAATTTCACCCGAAAGCCAAATATCCCTAACTTTTTGTGAGTAGTGTATAAATATTTCACAAGCACCTGCTCATTAATTTAACATCTGTATGTTATTTTTATATGGTGAACTGTTGTCATTTCTCTGTAGACATTAATACCAGTCAAATGGCATTTGAGCCCTCTGAAAATGTACTGTATCAAACTGAATGCAAATTATTCATCAAGTCATTTATAGCCTGTTAAAATACCTTCAGAACAACAAGGTGTATTCATTGGTTATTTTGCATGTAGCTTACTTTGTGTCTTATTTCTTGTGTTGTGCTTCTTCCTCTGTCTCCCTCTCTCTCTACCTTTCTGCAGGTATCCCCGGTCATGGAGCTGTATGATTCCAGTTTACTGTTACTGGTCCTACCAACCTGCCCAGTGCCTCATCTGCTGCTTGTTATTATTCTTTTGTTGTCTATTGTTCTTTTCTCTCTCCTCGTTCCTCTCACCCTAACCCGTTGAGGTAGATGACCGTCCACCCTGAGCCTGGTTTTGCTGGAGGTTTCTTCCGTTAAAGGGAGTTTTTCCTATCCACTGCTGCCTAGTGCTTGCTCAAGTGGGATTGTTGCATAATTCTACATCTAGTCATATTCTGTAAGATCTTAAATCTTACACTGTAAAGTGAGATTACTTTTTTTGTGATTGGCGATATATAAAGAAGCTGAATTGAATATTTCATTCTCTATTTGAAATGACAAATGGATCTACAGTCAATGTTAAATCATGCTCAGTGGCTTTTGCTACAGCAAACACACCGACTAGAAGTAGAAATAAAAGCTGAAGCCTGTGTCAAAGGTGAACAAAACTGCACAGAATCTCAAAAGTGACATCAGCACAAGGTGCACACACTTACACTTTAATACTTCATGTCGAAGTGAATTGGAAAGAACATGTTTTGTTTCATTTCAGAGTAGACATGCGGATAGCTGTCCCCTTCTCAACCCTCAAAATGACACTTATACATTACATCAAAAGGGGGAACATTTTGCTTACATAAACTGATGTTGATCTTGGCCCGCTCCCGCTGTCATCCTCGAAATGCTTGCTGAGAACAATTGAGGTTCGATTATGACAAAGAAAATCCACAGCAACAGAGGAAAGATAAGCTGGGGGATAGAAAGCCAGAGTCAGGCAATGGGAGAGAGAGGGAGATATGTTTGTTACAGCAGGGTGAGCTCTGGCCTGCGGTTGGGTGGAGATTAAGAATTCCTTGTCCTGAGCCTTTTATGATTTAGGGAGATTTAAGTATCAATTTGAGACCCTTCAGATCAGCTTTGGTACGCCTTTCAAACTGAGGAGGGTAGAGATGGCAGGAGCGAGATAGAGAGGCTTCTAGAGAACTTTCCATCAGATTTGGTTAAATCACAAGAGGCACAAGAGTGTTACAGAGAGGGCAATGAAAGAGGACACACAGCAACAGGAGAGACAGAGTAGGAGACATGAAGACGGGTGATTGTGGATGTGTTGTCATATGGTGTGAAGGGATGTTTAGGGGAGTTTTGACACCTTGTTAGCACAAACGTTTTTAACTGCCTTGGTTTTTTCCCTTTTCTATTGTTTTAAAAGTTTGAATCATGGTTGATTTAATTTGGCTTTTTCGGCACAGATCAGCTGAAAAAGACTGAAAACAGATCTCTACAAAGTCATCTAAATTAATTCAAACATGAAACTGATGAATAATTGATTGTGATTAATTATTTGCCTCCAAGTTACTATTTAGCAGATGCACCTTTGGCAGGGATTACAGCGTTGGGACTGTGTAGATTAGGCTCTCATCAGCTTTGCACATCTAGACACTGCAAGCTGTGTCAGATTGGGATCGTGAATGAACAGCAGTTGGTTGAACATTAACATTATTCTTTTGGAAAGGTGTGTGTGTAACTTTGGCTGCATGCTTGCTGTCATTGTCTTGCTGGAAAAGAAATCTTCTCCCATGTCTGTTTTCCTCCAGGCTTTCTCTTATATTTTACCGTATTCATTTTACCCTCTACTTTCACAACCCTTTAAGGCCTGTTGCAGAGAAGCACCCTCACTGCATTATGCTGCCACCACCATGCTTCACAGTGGGCATTGTGTCTTAATGATCATGTACAGTGTTTGATTTACACCAAATAAAGCATCTTACCTGATGCTCAAAAAGCTAAATTTTGGACTCAGCTTTGGAGTTGAATTCAGTCTCCCACATGTCTTCTGACAAACTCTACTTGAGATTTAATAGGAACTTTTTCTCCACTCTCTCACAAAGCCTCGACTGGTGAAGAACCCGGGAAACGTGTTTTTTCAGGACAGCTCCTGTAGGCAGATTTATGCATGTGCCATATTCCTTCAATTTTTAAATGATGGATTTAACTATATTCCAAGGGATATTCTGTGACTTGAAAATTTCTTGCATCCATCCCCTGATTTATGCTTTTTAATAGCCTTTTTGCAGAGTTGCTTGGAGTGTTATTTTGTTTTCAGTTGTCTGCTCCATTGAATCACTTATTTTTCAGTTGTATATTTTTAAATAATTAAAAAAAAACATCTGAAGAGTCATTATTCAACACAATATTATACAATATTTTTTGGTTTTAGGGACATTAAACTCCAAGATTTTACCCATAATTCAGTGAAACTTCAATGTCATGTCAGTTTACATTCAGTGTATAGCTCTAAGAAAATATTTTCAATGCATTTTCCTTCCTTGAGTGTGTTTCTTTAGGATTTTAAATCCAGAATGCTTATATCCATGCTTACTTGCTAGCAGTTTTCTTCTTTCTATGTGTCACCAGGTAGAACTGTGCATAATGTTGTGGTCCTAGCCATAAGCCTTGTGTGCATGTGTGACCTCATACAGGGAAACAGTGAAACTTTACACTTGTAGAGCTGATACACTGACATGTTGGAAATGAAAAACATTCTTAGCAAACAGTTGCCTACTCACACATCCAACAGACACATAACAACATTATTACTGTAAATTCATGTTTTGTGACCACAGAGTTCTTCACATCCATCAAGTTCAATCTGAAACATATATGTACAGTGGCAAGAAAAAGTAAGTGAATTGAAGTAATTCCTGAAGTAATTTCCTGATTTTCAGCATATATTGGTCAAAGAATGCAATCTAAACCTCACCAGCATCACAAATACTTACAAACACAACATTTCTAAGCTGGTTATTGCTGCCAAAGGTGGTTCAACTAGTTATTAAAAAAGTCTCAACCATTCCTTCATCACTTTGTATGTTTAATGGATGTGTTCAATAAAGACATGACAGATCATGACTGCTGACGTTTTATCAGCGTGTTTGTTGATATTTGTGACATTTCATGGCCAATTTATGTAGAAAACCAGGAAATTTCACTTCACTTACTTTTTCTTGTCACTGTATGTTCAGTATATTCACTGTGGTTACGCACACAAACGCAACAAAATAGACTTGAAGCCTAAAAATATTGTTTGGGTTGCATTTACATTCAAGCGGCACACAAGCTGTGCAGACAGCTGGGTTAGACACGCTTTCAGTGTAGACACGGGGTTAGGATATTTACATGAAAAATATTATTTACTGACTTTCTCAAGTGTTAGTCACACTCTTATTATAATGGGTTTTCAAGGCAAATGATGAAATCACTGTCGTTATGCTGCAGAACTAAAAGTTTTTCCAAGAATATACAGTAGTGATGAACTTATTCCACTAGGTTCCAGTGGATATGAAAAATTCCTGTTCACACACTTGTTAGAAATAAAGTCAGAAACACAATATAATATTATCCATTACAGCACTAAAATCCAATATGTAAAACACTGACTTTAACACTGAGATGTGGTTGTAGATCCCAGAAATGTCAAATAAGTGGTCATTGTGCCATATATTCATGTAGCTATTTTTGTCAAACTGTTTCCAAGCGCAAATTCATACCTGTGTTTTATTATTAATGTGCTTATGCAAAACATGACGGTGCTGAGGCCTGTGTTTGTGTGCCGTAGCCTGCAGATGTCTGACAGCAATGGCAAGCAGCTTGACTTGAGAAAAAGAATTCTTCCTGATGCCACAGGGCTTCACAGTCACAGCAGAGTTTACCACCTGAAGGCAATTTCACTTCTCCTCTCTATAATTTCTTTCTCCTGCTGTCATTTACTTTTTTTCTTTCCCTTCCGTCTTTCAATCACGTCCTCTTCTTCTTTCTCTCTCTCTCCCTTGTCACAGCCCTGCACCCCTTCCCCTCTCTCTCCCTCTCTAATGAGGCACAATGGGGGGAAAGCATATGCTCAATTAGCAGTTGAAGCTTGGCAGAAGGGAACGAGACCCTACCAATTTCCTGTTTTCTCGTCTCAGCACAACACAAGCATGCCCAAGACTCCAGATAAACACTTCAATTTTTGTGTGTGCTACTTTGAAAATCCCAGCATCAGAGCTGATTGAAAAATATGCAGGTCTGTGTATGTGTGTGTGTGTGTGTGTGCACAGTATGTGTGGGGTACAAAATAGATTCAATTTCTGTATTAGACTGATTAATGCTGTTAAATGTATTTGCTTTGGTGTCTCAGCAGGAAACTCTGTCTGCTGTCTGAAAGCACAGCGAAGGCAAAGAAAAGCAAAACAAGAGCGAAAGAATGGAAAAAAAGAAAGTGCTGAATTTCCAAAGGGAGGTATAGTTTGACAGAGAGAGGTCTGGTTGTCTCTTTGTCTCATGTGCTGAACTCAGGCCTTGCACCTGGTGTGGAGGAAACCAGATCTACCTGTCTCCCCATCGCACATTGCACCTCTCCGTCTTGAAGGATGGAAGAAGAGAAAGGAGGGGAAATATTCAGAGAACAGGAAGTGAGTCAAACGTGTCTTAAACGGAGCTGAGTCTACAGCCTATAGAATGCTACACTGGCCAACAATGAAAAACTTAATTAACTTAATTATCTAATTAGAACTTAATTAGATACACATTTAACTACCACAATCAAAGCTGCACCAATTCATAGTGTTTGTTCAACAGTGTTTGGTGCTTAGGGCTTTAAAAATAAATAAATAAAATAAGACTTGGAGATTAAAGTCAGAGTTGCCAGAGAATAAAGTAGGGAAATTACAGTATGGCACTAATATGAAATTTTCAGATTAAAGTCAGAATATCCTGACATTAATGTGAGAATGTTCTGAGAATAACGTGAAAATAGTTAGTTATAGGTACAACCTGGACCTCAGGATATCCCATTATTCTTTCACATGACTGACACGCTGACGGTCAGCTACTATTATTTTGCCATAATTGTATTTACCCACATATATACATGTTTATAAAATCATTAAAAAGTGAATCTGTATGCAGAACTGTCTAAAACCCCACTGCAAACCCTCTTCCTGCACCAACCAATGATCTGCTTTCATTGTCTGTGCCTGTACAACTACTGAGAGAACTTTTAATATGCTGTTTAATTATAATTTTGTGCTTATGTGGGTAAATAGGCTCCGGTTATAGCAAAAAATGTAAACTAATTTCATGCTACTTTCTATACTGTATATTCTAGTAATTACATGTCAGAGAGAGAGAGAGAAATGTTTTTTTCTCCACTACAAACAATATATAGTATATTTGTATAAGCACTAGTACTTTTATAACAGAAATCGTAGTTTATAGCTAAAATGTTGAATGTGTGACTTTTACTTGTAACCTCAGTATTTTTACAATGTTGCACTGACTCTTACAGTCTAATATAAAATGCAGTATCACAATCCTGATGTGCTTATTTGTGTCAGAGAGGTGTTGATTCAACTGTATGATCATTTTGGAGTCTGCAGTTTGTGCTGTTGATCAGTACTGTATCATGCAGAAAGGATGTCTCTTTTGTTTAGTCTGATCTCATTCATATAAATGGGGTGGACAAAATGATAGAAACACCATCGGTATAATGACGTAGAATTCCATATCACTGTACCACAAACTACATCTTCTATAACTGCAACCTCTCTGGGACATTACCATGTCAATGAAGGATTTATTGCAGGACTGTTGTGTTAGATGGCATCAGATTTATGGTGGTGTAGCTTATGAACAACCAACCATGTGCTCATAGGCAGGAAACGAACATGAGGACAGATGGGAAGTTAACTCCTGTCGCATCCCGAATAAACAAAGTCCTGAGCTGAGGGGGCAAAGACCCATATGTCGGTTAAAGGGAGAGAGCGTGGAGGAAGTGGTAGATGGAGAGATATGGGAATAGCCATAAGGAGCCACACCAGACCTTCCTCCATCTCAGTGCCAAACATTCTGCATCCATTTACCCTGTCTGACAATGAATTGGTGCAGGATCTCATGAATTCATTGATAATTGTGCAACAAAAACTGATATTAATACATTTTTAATAATTATTCAATAATTTATTAAATAATATAATAATTATTTATAAATGTATTTATTACATGAATACTATTAATAATACTTTCATTTATTTAATCCATCAAAAACAGACTAAATCACATTCATTTTAATGGTGAGTTAAAAGAGGAAATATTTAAAGAATTTACATATTAAATATGAATCCATCATTAAATACATTTTTCTTGCAAAGGAATTTCTCTTAACATAAAACTGACAGTAACTACAACATCTAAAAGTCTGTTTCCTAAATAAAGAAGAGAATTTTCAAAATAAACTCATATAGTCAATACAGAATACATTTTAACCAGGTGTGTAAAAGCCAACTTCCTATTCAACACACACAATAAACACGTTGTTAGTTTTCTTTTCCTTCTTTTTAATACGTCAACAGCTGTCTGGGGAAACGTGACGCTGAAGATACGAGTTGAGTGAACAACAGAGTAACAGTAGGAGAAGGAGAGGCACCGTATGTGAGGGAATCTCTCTTAAAACTGCAGAGGGAGCAGTCAGATTGTGAGCAAGAGACCTTGCAGACAATTTGTCAGTCATGTCCTAACTCCGGCTGTGCAATGATTTAAGAGTTGTACACAGGGTGCAGAGCATATGGAGGGAACAAACAAGCAAGTCAGTTACAACATGCTCTATGCACATGTTTCTTCTCCCCGGCCACCCATTGCTGACAATCAGGATACTGCCCTGATTGTCAGCAATGGGTGATTGTGTAAGTAGTTGTCTTGATTGACCTGAAGCACCATCCAGAGGGCAACAGGCCAAAAAAGGTAATGGGTGGGATGAGAACAGTTCTGCTCCTCTGCTAGCATGCTGCCCTCTATCTTCCTCCTGTAGACCTCGTGGGCATGTTGGATGCCTCTCCACACTTTGGCTCTTGCAGTGAACTGTTGTGAGCTCTAATCAGAGCCTGGACTTTACTCATCATCCAGGGTTTCCTGTTTGGAAAAACCTGGCAGTGTGTATTTGTATGCCTCCAAGTCCTGCTGCTCATAGATGCTCAGTTCTGCAGCGTGGTAGAGCATTTTCAGGCCAGGTTATTTTGGTTTTTATGCTTGACATTTTATAATCTGACATGTCAAAGAAATGATCAGCTTGATAGGCTGTGGATCATTGATAAAGCTGTGTCAGGTTATACTGTAGCTCAAAGGTCTGCTTTAAACAAGCAAATGTGATTCCTGCACTGTTTACAAATCTGTTTATAGTGAATGTAGCAAACGCTTCATAATCTAGTAAAATATCTATAAACTCTACTTTTAGTTGTAGGCAACCAACCGTCAGTTCAGCACAATAGTCAAGCACTACTACATGCTCAGATTTTTAACTGTTCATCTAATCTTATTGTAGTTACATGTTAATATTTAGCCTGAACTCTGTTGAGGATTAACATCTGCAGATGGGTATCTACTGTAAATAAATACATAAATAAAAGCTAGGTAACTATTTTTTATTTTATAAAATAATTTTTTATAAAAATAAAATATCTTTTGTGGCCTTAGCACCTGCCCCTGAAGATATCTGTGCACTGCCCTGTCCACACCAAAGTTGGATGAAATAATCAAAATGAAACTGGCAGTGTCACGGCAGAGTAACCGCTTCTGTGACCAAAATGTGTAATAAAGTAAACACCTGGCAACACATTTCTGAACTTTTTACATAATATACAAATAACAAAACTATGTTTCATTCACAAATTAACTGAAAAGAAATTTGAGAGGTATTTACCCTAAATACAGAACGATATGATATAATATATAATAGCCCAGACAATTATTGATCTATTTCAGTCACCTTCAGATTTTCTTTGTTCTCAGTAGGTTTTCTGTATTGATGTTATTTTGAGTGTGTATTTGTGTTGGTTTTCTTTCTTATTGAACTGAGAGCAGCTGTAATAAGGTACAGTAACTTCTCTCTGTTTTTTTTTTATCTTGAATGATTAAATTTGCCACCTGGCTACAGACACCTACTGAAATACTGGGCTGTACTGTATGTACCCCGCACTGTGCAGCAACTATGGCTGTGTTCATAATACATGACATTATAAGTGATTACAGCTGGCTATTTCTTTTGCCTCCACCACAATGAGTAATGTGATGTAGCAGCACATTAGTTGTGATTTCATTGCTTCACAAACTGACTGAATACAATGATTTACTGTTTTTTGCACAAATTACAACAAATGTACTCAATATGTTGCTAGCTTGTATTCTGTCTATCACAGCACAAAGCAAGCAAAACCCTGCATCTAAGCCAAATGTTATGTGTGAAGCAATGTTGCTCAACAGTTTGCCAAAATTGTTTACTGGACTTATAGTGTGTTTCCAGGTGTATGGAGGATGGCATAGCATGACTGCACGTGTCTTACAATGTCAACCAACACAACACTGTCTATGATGCTCTTCATCTGAATGTTGACATCACATTTTCCATCATTTCTGCTTGGACTGACATTTATTTAAATGTGATGATTGTGCTGATGCAAAAGTGCAGTAAATAGTAAAGTAAATGTGCATTCACTACATTGCATTTTATTTTGAAAGTTTTCTGAAAATCTGGTTAAAATTTGTGCTACTTTTGAATAGACACACTTACAGTAGTTTGTAAGAGTTAAAGAATCAGCATTTTTCTGGTGAGAGCTTGCATGCCGCACTTTTTTACTCAAACCATTTCCATGTGTTCCCAATACTGCCGACAACAGTGCACTGATAAAAATCTAATGTTGTCCCCCCAACCCGTCCTCTGACCACCAGATCATGTGTCTTGTGGAATGCAGAGACTCTTTTTTTTCCTTTTCCCCCTGCACCTAGAAAATAAACACATGAAACGTGAGGTTTGGAGCTCAGCGCGCTGTTCCAAGTGTGTGTGTGTGTGTGTTGGAGTGGTGGAGTTAAAGGGGCGGGACGGGTAAGATAGAGAACAGCTGTGACCTATTTTTCCCTTTCCTCTTTCAGTCATTCTCTTCTTCTGCCTGAGACTCCTACAGTTCTCTAGGTGCTCAAAACTTTATAGAATAAAACTCTGACCTGCTCAACTGCTGTGTAGAGTCACCAGCAGCAGCAGCAGAAAGGTCATTTAAAAGTCCTGGCAGACCCGCAAACTAGACAGAATCACACACACACACACACACTCACATTGTTCCATTAGCTTATGGCTGTGAGCTTCCTCTGAATATGTTGGTGTCTGGGTTCAGTGCTCCTCTGGAATAGTTTTTGGGCAGGTTTATGGCGGTCAAAGCTGTTGTTTGCAGTAACTGTCAAATAGCAAGATTTCACACATCTGGATTTGCTAGAGCTGCTCAGTAGAAGGAATGTGCAGTGTGTGTGTTTGTGTTTGTGTCTTTGTCTTTAGTCACACAAAGCAGTCACGGCTGGCCACTGAATACAGTATACAGGCATGTGAATACACAGCCTGTGTATTGTATGCTTGATGTACCATGTGTTCCCTGTCAGTGTTACTCTTTTGAAGAGAGCAAAGTAATTATTCAGGTTGTCTCTGTCTTTCCATTAGGTTTTGTGCAGTCTTGAACATTCACAGCCCCAGATGGATCCAACTGACTGATGATCCTCAGATTTCACATTTAGTTCTTTTTAATCATCCAATGAAATGTCTTCTATAGGGATGGGCACACAACACAAATGTTTCTTAGAAGCTCAGAGATGAACATGATTGAGCCATAATTTCTGTGAAACATTATAATCGTCAATCGCCATTGTCAAGGTGAACATTGTTATTTAATGTCCTGGCTGTGTTAACTAAAATATCTAAAATGTTAGAAAATAGAACAAAAGACAATTGGCAGTTTCTTAGCACAATAACTTTATCTTACTCAGTGCTGCCACCATGCAACCAAAGTTTGTAATGACATGTGAATCTCTGGCAGCACACACTAAATTTTTAAATAACTGCATAGAGGAAAACCCACGCAAGCATGCAAAGCCAGTCTACCAGGACTTGAACCACTGTTCTTCTAGCTGTAAGGTTGTAGCACTAACCGTCCCTCCACTATGCTCCTCTTCCTAGATGTTGACGCTCTAATATGTTCAGAAAAATCTTTCAATTACTTAGCTTTCCCCAGCAGATTTATCAAACTACTATACAACAATTTAATGTGCTGTTATCATAACTGGCAGTGTGGTATCCAGGTCGGCCAGAAGAGTGTGCATTACCATGTGCTTGTGTGGGTTTTCCCCCAGGTATTCCAGTTTCCTCCAAAGACATGCAGTTTGGTTAATTGGTGACTGTTTTGCCCAGGGTAGGCGGGAATGGTTGTCTGTCTCTGTGTGTGGCCCTGTTATAGACTGGTAATCTGGCCATGGTGTACTTGCCTCTCGCCCAAAGACAACAGGGATGGGCTTCAGCCCCCCACCCGACCCTTAACAGGATAAACGGTTTAGAAAATGGATGGATGTCATAATAACTTGTACTTACACTGTGACACACCTTTTTACATTTTCATGCTACATTAAATAAACCGCCATTGTTTTCATTTGCTTTCCTCCCGCTCTAGGTTCAAAAACAAGTTGTAGTTGTACCAAGACTCCAGAGTTGCTAGTATTGAGGAATATTAAAAAATGTTCCCAAATGAAACAAATATTTTGTTTCATAGTGGGAGGATTACAATAAAAAATCATTAAGAGTTGTTTTTTTGTTTATTTCAAAAACAAATCTCTTCCAATAGTTTCTTGTTGTTGGTGGGTTTTTTTGCAGTAAAGCTCCACAGACAGCTAACATTTACAGCAAAGGAAGCTTTAACAAACTAAATATAGGTTGAAACAAGATTAGGTTACATCCAGCCCCACATTAAGGTTTGATGGGACCTGGCTTATGTGACGGGAGAAGGATGATATATAATCTAATAGTTAAAACAATATTTTTGGGATAAAAGTAAAAATAGCCAACTACGCCAGTAGTGTTTAACCACAATTGAATAAAAGGGCATAAGCCACAGATTCTTTTTAAAATCAGGGGTGGAGCAAACAGTTAATAAAAAGGAAGGAATGATAGATTACAGGATACAATTTATTATAATAAAAATGTCGACAAAATCATGTGAAATAAAAATAGAATAAAACAATAATCTATAATCATAAAACCATGAGGAAAAAAATAAGAGTCTCTGAATCCTTAATAAAGGTCCAATTAAAACATAGCCTGTTCGCTGCGTGGATAGAGCACCGGACCGCCTCGTCTTCCCTTCTCCTCTCGTGAGCTGAAACTCCTGGGCCGGCTACACCTCTAGCGTCACTGGCACCATCACCTCGACACAACAGAAACCGCACAATTAAGGTTACAGGCACCAAACATTCTTTCCTACCCAACCACCTCAGAGCACTTCGATCTGTCAGTTCGTACTCACACGTTTGCGGGCAGAGAGAACTTTCCTAGCGGTTCCTCTCCCTGGCGTCCTTCCATGCTGCTGTTTAGCTCTCCTCGTTTCTGTGTCTCTGTCTCTCGTCGCGTCCTCTCGTTCACCTGGAACCTGTTTTCTATGACCGTGCAGCCACCTCATTGGTCCGCGGTCCCACTCAATCCGGCACAGGTGTTCTCAGTCATTAATTAGGGGAATTGTTAGTCAGCATGCAAGCAAGCATCAAAACAATGATTAAAACATACAGTAAAATCACAGCAAGACACACAATAAAACCATAAAATATGCAATATCAATTAAAATACACACTAAAATGGTGACCCTGTGACACTTACGGTGCCACTAATGGCTCATAATAATCAATATGGAGCACATGTCCTGTACAATAGTGAAACATTCTGTTGTTAAACCAACATTATGAGCAGAGATAGAAAGATATTAACCTCACTATTCTCATACTTCTCTGAGGAAAAAAACTCCAGTCAGATTATTTGCAGCGGGTTGTTATCCAGTAACATGGGAGCTAAATGGATCCAATGAATTTGACCTGTGCTCAACCTCCAGCACTTCTTCATCAGTCAAAAGGAGTGAGACTAGAGTCTGTTGTCCACATTTGGAGAGACATTTTGCAGCTCCCACTCTCTCACCAGACTCTGTTTTTGTTCCAATTCCAAATGTCTCTGTAGTTTTATACTCACATTGCTCTCCAGACATTTTAAGCACTGAATCATAGGTCTTAGGTCACATAGTTTCCATCACAAGTGTTGGTTAAGATTCTGCAGGAAAATGCGGCCAATTATTTACATGTATTTTAGCTCTATTTATATTGAATGCTTGATATTTGAATGTTTGTGCATCAACACAGGGGAAGCGTCATAGCTTATCTCATATTTGAAAAGTATCCTATACTTTTGGCTGATTCAGCTTTGTCACATTCTTTGTCTTCAAATGTCATATCATACGGTAAGTTGTAACATCTGTTCCTGCAAGGCTGGTTGTTGTCGAAGCCCAGCAACATGCTTCCTGCAAAAGACCATGCACAAACTCTCCTGTACATGAGTGTGCTCTGTCTACATGCATGGCCAGGGATCAGCACACAGTTAGGCTGTAGAAGAAGAAAGCAGGTGTCGCGCTGACTGACTTGGACATTTGCGTTCTCACGTACAGCACCTTCAGGTAATGTTTTGTGATGTACCAGTGGGTTCCTGCACCACTAGTACATCACAATGACAAATAAGACATCTGTTCTAAAAAAAACACAACACATCAATTAATTTAATGACAGACATTTTTAAAGACAAGTCTCTGCTTGTGCTATAGCTTTTAGCATTGCTACTTGTGGCTACAGGGGTTGTTAGTCAGCAGCTGTTACATGGTTTCACTTTAAAAGGACACTACCAGAATGAGACATAACATATTCTCCCCTCTACAAATAAAAAGCTGAACCCATGAGTAATGCTATGTAATGCAGCGTAACGGTCACTGCTAGTAAAAGTGACGTTATCTCACTCACTCAAAGAAGTGTATTGTCCCTAAAAAGGTTCACAGGCCTGGAAAGTGGTCATGGAGTCATGACCAGATAACTTTTTGGAGCCACTCTTCCAGCTTAGGAGTCACAGCCTCGAGGGCACCTGCCACCACTGGGACCAATTTGACCTTCAGTTTCCAAATCCTCTCCACTTCCTCTTTCAGTCCCTGGTATTTCTCCAGCTTTTCATCCTGCTGCTTCTCTTTGATGTTACTGTCACTTGGTACTGCTGCATCTATCATCACTGCCTTCTTTCTGTTCCTTGTCTACTACCACAGTGTCTGGTTAGTTAGCCAGCACCTCCCTGTCCATCTGGAAAAACTCAGTGGTGCATAGTGTATAGACTATAATACATAATGCATTATTTCTATATTGTACCAGCATCAGGCGAAGGCTTGGCAATAAGTCAGTACTACACCCACTTTTTTCACTAAATCTGTCACCTTATTTTACACTATTAGAGTAAAAGTAATGGCTCACCCTACAGTTGATCCAGTTAACAGAGAGGCAGATAGCTGACATAAAGCCTCAACAGCTCTGCGGTCACAGTGGCTGTGTCGTCCATCTCTGTGACCGCAGAATGAAAACAACAGTAAACCAGTGAGTGTTTTCTCTGTTAACAGTCATCTGTGAAGGTCATACTACTGCTTTAATCCTATTGGCTCCATTCATTCCTGCTCAGTTGGCCTGAGCCTCTCTCTATTTGTCCATCCCTGAGGCTGGCTTTCTGCTGTGTCCTTGGACACTGTGCTCACACTTCACAGCCAGCACGGGTGCACCCCTTCCTCCTCCAACACACGAACACACACAAGCACACGCACACAAACCTACATATTGCTTACACACATATGCACACAGATCAGTCATGGCCCTGGGGAGGGAGAGGCACGAGCCAGGGGCATTTATATCTAATACAGCTATAACAGCTACTGTGTTTATTCCCGGATGAGTTTAACACCTTCTGCTCTGCCCTCCACCCATCTCTCGCCCATGGGGAGTCAAAAGGCAAGAGGAGTGTTGTGTGAAAACACTGAGCCTGCTCTATGTCACATATGCTTGCCTGTGTCACACCATGTGTGTCTGTGTGTGTGTGTGTGTGTGTGTGTGTGTGTGTGTGTGTATGTGCTGCTTCTGTGGGATCAGAGTCAGCGCTTGATTTTCCTCTCACCAAACCTCTCCAAGATTATTGGGTGCTATTCTTATCTCAGCAGTTGGGTCAAGAGGAGAATGGTTGCCTTTTGTACCAAAAAAGAGGCTCCTGATTGGATCTTATGAAGGTTACACATGGTGATACTGCTACTATGAGTCTGGGGTTGCACAGAGACAACTTTGTATGTTTGTATGCCCAACATTCATGGCAACTTCCTAAAGAATCTGGTGCAATTAATGTAGCTCATCATACATGCAAAAAAAACAATACCTTTACCCAACTGCTGTTAGCCTCAGCAGTATGTAGATTCAATTCAAATTAGTTTATTTATATAGCGCTGAATCACAACAGAAGTCATCTCAAGGCACTTTACTTTGTAAGGTTTAAGACCTTACACAATACATATGTATATATAGTATATAAAGAATAAGGTAGAAATCCCCAACAGTCCCACTTGAGCAAGCACTGGGCGACAGTGGAGAGGAAAAACTCCCTTTAACGGAAGAAACCTCCAGAAGAACCAGGCTCAGGGTGGGCGGTCATCTGCCTCGACCGGTGAGTGGAAAGAGGAGAGAAAAAAGAACAACAGGCAACAAATATAGGTAGTAAGGTGATTGCTTCCTTAGTTGCTACTGAACTTGATAGTTTTAAGTTAGCTTCACTCTATAACTAAATGTTTTTTTTCCCACTCTGCAATGAACTCTAACTTGATAAAAACCAGTAAGTACTAGTAAATGTACTGACTGAAAAATCAAGACAACTGAGTGTCACTGCCAGTCTGTGTTCCAGTTGTGCAAAGAATGTGCATTTGGAGAAAGCTATAAATTAACATATTCAGTCTAGACAGCGTTGACTTGAAAAGATTCAGCCTCTGAATTGGGACACAGCGTGTGTGCTGCTGATTAATGTTGGCGATAACATTATAAATCTTTATTCAGCTGTCAGATGAAGATTATGAATTCTTAATTATGATTAGGACTTATGAGAGCTGAGGTTCACTCTTGCTGTTGGAGACAATACTTTGTACACTGAATTGCAGTAAATGAAGACTGAGTTAGACATTTGACAAAATAAGTCTGTGAATCTCACAGTCTCCATCAGCAAATGTGAAACAATTAGGAATTACCATCTGATGAAGTTTTCATCCAATCTGCAACTTACACAGAACTGATTCATATTATTTGACAATTTAGTAATCAGTGGCATAAGCTCAACCTTTGTCAAGGATTAAACAACACTTGGGAGTTGGTAATCTAACTTTAAATGGCACCACAATGTGCTGTAAGAGTCTCTGTTTCATTTGATCCTTGTTGGTGTGAGTTAGTCTTCATTTCTGGTTTACAAGTATACATGGTGCCAACTGATGAGTCTACATGGTGTCAGAAATACGTGAATCAGATGGATAAATGGGACCATATGTTCACGATGTTCCCACCACACCCTGTCTGTCAAAATGGCTGAGCGGTGTGAGGCTCCAGGGCTTCTGATCTCCTGCTGCAAGTGTGTGTTCAAATCCCACAAGCGGTGTTGGAAGCTGGTTCGTTGTCAGATTCCCTGTGATTTGAAACTTTTTGGACATGCAGTAGTTTACTTTTGATCCTGCATGTAAACACACTCAGATATTCTTATTAGAGTAATGCTGTTTACTCAATTAAAGCAAACAACGAGCAGAGAAGCAGGGATGACGTGCCTGTTGCTGCCTGTCTGTCTGTGCAGCTTGCCTGAGCAACACGCAGAGTGCTCCAGCGGCACTGAGAACCTCAAAGCCCACCCAAGCCCCCGCTGATGAAATCAAACAGATGTTGTGAGTCCTCTGACACTTGATGAAACAGTTGGAGGTTTTTCAGGAGACTGGGGGACTCTTGGACTCCAAACCACGCACCTGCTTCTGGCGCGGAATGCTCAGAGATGTTCAGATATTCAGTAAGTAGACCTGATGCTGTGCAACAATCTTCTTTGAAGGGCCATGGAATCTGGACCAGCATAAGACTCTTCAAAGGCTAATGACACCGCATGCAATTATTTTTGAGGCAAGACAAAAGAGCACTTCACAGTACATTACAGCTAAGTAATAAAAACGTAATGGGGGTGGGGTAAGATTATGGAAACAGACATGTAATAATAAAGTAATATCATGGTAATTACCAAAGTACCAACCATATAAAAACTTCTGAATAATAATCACAAAACAGAACAGTATTTTAGCAAGTTAAAATTATCTAAAAAGACATGATCATTTTTCATAAAACGGACTAATATTTTGGGTTTAAATGCATCATGCTGCACTTTCATCCATCCCCAAGAAAATCAAGACCACTTCACATATCCACCAGGAAGGCCACAGTTAAGGGTAGGAAGGGTGTCCTCAAACTGAAGAAGCTACTGAGATTTGAAATGTTTGACTTAACATGAAAGACGTTTTGCTGCCACGATTCAACTTCCAGACAGCTGGAAGATCCAAAATAGTTTCTACTTAATTAACAGAAATGACCATGTGTTACCTAAATATTACCCCCTATTACCCTATTATTACTAGGCTGAAATGTAAAATACTGCCAGGATTTGTCATAGACTGTAGGGCTGTGAATGCTGACAAAAAGTTATATTATAATTCAGTTCAATTCAACTTTATTTATATAGCGCCAAATTACAACATAAGTCATCCTTACCTAAGACTTACCCAGAGTCACAAGGTGATAGGTAACTGGCTTATGATTACAACTGCCTGTAGAACGTACGCCACAAGGCGAACTTACCAAATTGAGGCTGAAATAGTCATTGTAAATAATAATGAATAAATCATACTTATTTATTATTCAAAATTCAATGTTAAGGTGTATTCATATTTTTGTCAGTTCTGGGAATTGAAAAAAAACAACATGTTGATAAAACATTCTGACATCTGAACATCAGAAATCTTCTCAATGGGATAAACATGCCCTGAGATTTGCACCACAGTTCCCATCATGCTTTGGGTGATACAAACAAACATTATAATGCTGTCATGGTGTGAGAATGAATTCTAATTGTTGTTGTAACCCACTCTTTTTTGTATTCTGGCAGATCTGTATCACAGAGAGTGAATTATTATTAGCTACTAGCAGCTATTGCCAGTAGACACGGTCTCTGGACAGATTTGAGAGTAAGCTTGTTCCTGGAGTCTGTGTAAGGCATCTGTGGGTCAGATTTGAATAAATCTCAGACGGTTTGTGGGATCTGATGCAAATTGTGTCAGTCAGTCTTCAAATGGCTCATAGGTGTAAGCAATGAAGCAAACACTGCAGCTTTCCATGGCAAAACAGAGACATCAAGCCTACCAACTTGATCCAGTTGAATTCAACATTTTGTTTGACTGGAACACTTGAGTGTTGTTTTACGCTAATTGAAATGCTTCATCTGACAAATGTATCCTCTGATTAATGAAATATGGTGGAGTGTAGAAAGAAATTCTCTCAGTGCACAATTAATAAAGATTCACATATGTTAAGCTCACCTTGTTACTGTTTCTTTTGTACAGAGCTGTCTGTTACATGACGTACCTTTAGTGAGACTGAATGCCTGTGTGTACTTCATTGTTTTCATTTTTATTCTTTTACCAGCATCCAGCAGAAGATTGCCATGAAGTTTACTAAGGGCTTTCATGCCCCCAAGTTCGTAGCCCTTGAATTCAACAGTTAACAGTTCTGACAAACTATTCTCAAGAAAGACAGGCTGACAAACAAGACAGCACCATCACAGTAATACGGCAGCTCATGTGAAATGAAGAATTACAGACATTGCAGATTTGTATTGAATTTGTATGGAAGCATAGAAAACTGTTGTTGAGCATCATACATCTATTTGCCTCATCTTGGATCAGTCACAAAACACAAACAGTGCCCTGGTTTGGGATGAAGTTGATGAACTAGATAGAGAGAAGAGAAGAAACACACACCGAGGAGACACCACTTCAAAGATACTCTGCTTCCTTTAATTTCATCATTGATTTGTTATATCTCTTAGCGACAGCACAGCTTCAAAGTGTGCTTAGATCCATTAAAGTGTGTGTTTCTCCTAGCATCACTTACTGTTTTGTTGTTCTCTGTGGCTTTTTAAATCATTTTCTTTGTCTAGATGAAACTGGCAAATATCAAGGTCTGCATATTAAATATCTGCATTGTTTTAAGCTTCAGGACAAATTCCTGAACACAACTACAGGCCTTGAGGGAGCTTCCTTGACATGTAACAAATGTTTGCCTTGGGCCTGTTGTGCATTTTCTATTACCTGTCTTTAGTGGAATACTGCTGTTAATGTTTAATTATCTGGTGAATTTAAGGACTGCTCATTTCGCACAAGAGAAACAGATTGTGTTGACTGTGTCAAAGCAGAAAACATAACAGAACCAAAGTGTGTTTTTTAAAATTATGACTTACTGTCTTTTCAAATGATAAAATGCAGCTCACCATTACACTATTATCTTGGATAGCTTGGTGTATTTAGAATATAAAACCATGTGAGAAAATGTCACCTGTGGTCAGACTGAGGATTTTTTTGTTGTATTCCAATTATCTGCATTATTTTTTTTTTCTCTTCTTCAGTTTCCTGCTGTCTGCAGACAGTAAAAAAAACCTGAGCATGAAGGGGGGGGAGACTAGAAAAATTGAAATTGATATTCCAGCCATCTTCTGCCAAATATATGGGTCTGGCTCTCATACCACAGCAGGACGTCCAAACATCAGCTCTTCCTAACTTGACCAAGATCTCATTCTCTCAATCACTTGCCAAAAGTTCATGACCATAGGTGAGGTTCAGAGTTTAAATCAACCTTCAGCTCAGCTACTGCTCATTATGAAAATCCATTGCAACACAGATTGTACTATTATTGGCCAAAATAATTATGACATGAACAAAGGATAAAGTTGGCAACGTAATATTTAGATCCAGAAAGTCTACACAGGTAGGAGGTTTGGATGGATGATTGGGTCACAAAACCCAGAACATTTCCACAACATTTAAGTCCAGTGTTTTCATCATGATCACTCAGTGATATCCATCTTTTCATTCTTGTATCAATGTAACATTAATGGCCTAGCAACATTAAGTAAGTACTTATTTTAACTATTAACTATTCCTAACCTTATAGTATTTATTCCTTAAACTTAGCCAGTTGTCTTTGGGCCCAGCCAAGTTCCTTTTGTTCCTCAGCATAACCAAACTGTGATAGTTCTACAGCCATAACTTAGTGTTGAGTGTTTATATACCTTCCATGATTATGCTAACATGCATCCTCATGAAGGCTGAAGAAGGATACTTACTAGATACTTCGGCTGGCTCTTTCTGACGACAAGGTGCAATCATCTAAATCAGGGGTGGCCAATACTGGACCTCGAGGGCCTGGAGGGATGGTTGTAAAACAAGCAGGACAGTGGCCCTCGAGGACCAGGAATGGCCACCGCTGACCTAAATGTAAGGATGATCTGTGACGGAAACTTGTGATGTCATTCTTTTGCTAACTATGTAAAATGATGATCATACATAAAGGCTGAAATGGAGATAACTGGAGATAACTGACTGAGCTCTCATACAACACTAAATGGCAGTAATTTAAATGCTTCTATAAGTCTTGAAGTTGAAGTAACTTTATTTCTAGGGTGATGCTACAGTTTTCTAAAAACATAAAAAAAAATGTCGCCTATAATTGCAAGTTCAGGAAGCATCACTGTCAGGCAACTGAACCACCCTTCAAATGTTTCTCTTCATTGGTACAGACCATGTATAATGTCCATTCATCATAGCATCAGTGACCACCATGGCCTTCTCATCCAATACCTTTTTGTCCAAGTACTGGTCTGTTGGACTTTAGGGGCTATATGAAAATATGTGTTAAATGTGTTGTGTTCTCTTGTATCAGCATAATTTGGGGGTATTTAATACAATGTTTAACACACCAGGGAAATTGTGTTTGGTGAGCCCACTGACATTGAGCTGTGAGTCTATGCAAACAGAGAGAACTGTGTTTGCATAGACTGGCCTATATGGATGTTTGTTCAGGGAACTCACAGTGAGCATGTGACTATAGAAGTGAGACATGCAGTTGAGGGTAAATAGGACATGGAAAGGACATCTGAGTCATGTTTGTAAAGGGCATTTTGTTTCTGTATGTTTATTGTGACTAGGATAACTGTATTGGATGGATCAATGCCACATACCACAGCATCATAGTCTAAGCTTGGTTGCATTTCCATTGATGGGCCTTTATGCAAATTCACATAATCCTACAGAACAATATAAAACAAACTATGCTACAATGAGAAAATATGTGTTAGTAAAAAAATATACATGAATAATCCCTCTAATACTAATACTAATACTAATACTTTATCATACTTTATGTACTCAGCCATGATCCCTTTTGATTACCACAAGTTGTGAGTTTCATTCATCAGCAATGGACAGGTTAGTATAAAAAAGCATAATCTCGTCATGATCAACAGTTGCTGTAATACACGGTGCACTGCAGCTTGCTGTGTATGAGGCTGTAACTATGTAGCTGCAGACTGGTCAGAGTTTTATTCTTGTACATTGTCCACATGTCCACCACAACATTGTTGTGGCTGATCAGTTTAGATTTTCAAATGATGCTTCCACTTAGGTCTATGAGGTACAGAAGTAACAATCATTTGTATTTGCAGCTGAATTGGCAGTTTTGCATGAGGTTCTAATAATAATAATTATAATGGATATTTGTTTTCCAAGCAAATACACAGGCAAAACAGACATTGTAGGCTATAACTGAAAAACAAATACTCAGCAGGAAAAATACTCAGACCTGCTTCCCTCTACTGGATATAACCCAACAAAATAATAATAATAATAATAATAACAATAATAATAATGATTACAGTAGCTGTAAGATTAAAACTGTGGGAAAAACCTTTAATTGTATTTAGTTTCATTTATTATTTTCACTGTGATACTATAGATTTCATAGTATTCAGTACATACAGTGCTCTACTAACAATTAAACTAAGTAGACAAATTTTACAGTTCTGTTTCACTGAACACTATCAAATACAATAAGTGGTGCCCTCATTTTTTAATTCTCTAGCATTTAGCTGTGGTATCATGTAGCCTAAGCTCAACTGAAATTGAATAGAAACAGAGAGGACAGCTCAAATTAAAATGTCCACACTGACTGACTGTAATTGCACTTGAGTCTTTCATCATATTCATTGTCAATTATAATTAGTGCTGGGTAGCGATTAAAATTTTTAATCACGATTAATTGCAATGTTACGGGCAAAATTTAATAATGAATTCAAAAGTAGTCTATTGTGCACTTTTATTTTAAAAGTACTGCTATATGATGCTATATGCTATATGACTATTTAGTCTGCAAACACTTTAAACAAATAAGATGGCTTTCACTGATACTAACCCACTGCTGTGATGTCTGATCCTGACCATAAAACATTTTAATATCGCTACACTCACATGTCTGGATGTTGAAATGTAATGTCGGACATTTTAGCCGACAGATGTAGGTCGGATATTTTGGCGGACAAAAGTACGTTACCTGTGAACATATGATCATTATGTTAACAGAAAACGTAATCGGGTCGCAATTACGTTCTCTACAAAAACGGAATCGGGATTGCAGTTTAGTTGTATATGAACGTAGTTTTTAGGAGACAGGGCTGAAATAAATATACTCTCTATTCTTTTTTATCACTTTACCTACTTCAACCAAAAATCTGTGGAGAACAAATTGTTGCTAAAAGGCCTCAGTGATTCCAGCTCCAGCTCACCTAGGCTGCAGTATACAGCATCTGTATGTGCCTCAGCACTGTAGAAACAAATGTTAGTGTGTAACAAGAGGCAGATGATGGTTGTGGTTCATACATTTCATAAAATGAACTCCTCCTCAGATCTGAAGATATACATCAGTGCTGCTTGTACTGTGCTTCTGATTGTAGTGTGAGTAAAAAGTCAGTAAAAGATATCCCTCCACCGAGTGGAACAAAAAAAAGGTCCTCAACAGACACTGAGGGCTGGATATCGTAGTCATGTTCCAGGTGAAATTTAACTTCTATACTGAATAAAGACCAGCTTCAAAAATCCTGAACTATCCCTTTAGTGTAGATAAACATGAAAAAAAGACCACAGTGACCATGAGGCTTTCTGGGTGTGTTGCCTTTGGTGCGTCAGGTGAACAGTGTCCTCTTCTGCACCACTGATTCGTTCCTGATGAGGCTTCACCGTAGACCGTTTGTGAATATACACTCTCTGAATCTCTTATCTGAATGAAACCAGATAGAAAACTAAACTCCACTACAGCCCAGAGGAAACAAACTCAACTGAAACTGAACTCAATTAAGATACCAAATAAAACAGCAAACCAACGTCTGCCAGTCAAGTGAGGGGAGTGTGTGCCCAGCCGTCCCGGCTCGCCTCAGGCCACATGACCGTCCACAGCAGGCCCCGACTGGACAGCACCATTTAGACAAGTCGGCTCTTATCAGTGTGCATGTGTGTCTGTGTGTGATCACTGTGATACTAAGCAGCCTCTATCTTGGGTGGCTCTGCTCCCCTGACCCTCTGCCCTCCCACACTCTCCCCCTTAAGGCATGTAGGCTGGAGCCTGTCCAGACTGGTTGCGAGTAAGGGTAGAGGGGACATGTGGGGTCAGTGGAGAGTCTGTGTTTGTGTGTGTTTCTTTTAAGTTGGGTAGTGGGAGAGGAGGGGTGGAAATGATCTACAGATAATAGCTGTGGGCTACAACAGTGGAGGCCATCTCTCACTGATTGCTGCGTGTGTGTGTGTGTGTGTGTGTGTGTATGGGTGGGTGGGGGTTGGGTGCTTCTTCTCTATTATTCTGTAAGGTCTTGACATCACCATGTAAAGTGCCTTGAGATGATTTTGTTGTCATTTGGTGTTATATGAATACATTTGAATTTAACAGTGAACATTTCATTCATTCATTCATACTCAGTTGTATTTAAATATATTTCTACAGTGTATTCACAACCCTTAATTTTCTATAGTTTTGTAAGGGCACGACAGTTAACTAGTCAGTTTGTTGAGGAAAACAAAAAATATCAAACTTCACCAGTTTAACAACACAGGCGCTGCATTTAGAAAAACACTGCAAATAGTGGAAACTCTACAGAAACATACATATACATTCATATATCTCAGTCCTTTCACCCATCCATCTATTATCCTAACTTTCCTGTTAAGGGTCACTGGGATGCTGGAAGGCAGGGTACACATGGACAGGTCTATCACAAGACTGACACGTAAAGACAGACTCACATTCACACCTACAGACATTTAGAGTCACCAATTAATCTAACATGCAAGTCTTTGGATGGTGGGAGGAAGCTTGTGTACCTGGAGAGAAAACACTCAGACACAGAACATGCAAACTCCACACTGAAAGACACCTGGCGGACCTGTGGATGACAGTGCTAACCACGATACTGCTGTGCCGTCCTGAATCATATCAGTAGATGGTTAAAACAAACTATTAGAAATGAGTGATGAGTGCAGTGTGCAATATTTCCAGATATTTAGATGCACTGTTTCCATTTCCTGCTATTTGCAACATGTTTCTGAATTTGGTTGAATTTTTGCCTGTGTTGTCAAATTGGTGAAGTTTTCTCCCTAATTTGATTGTGTTTTGTCTACTTGTGTTTTCTTATGGTGCTGTACGATAACTATGATTATAGCTCCACACTATAAGTTTTACAGCAAGAGCCTTAAAACTCATAATCTGTTCACTGATTATCATTAACAACTCATTTATTAAATGCAGATGGTAAAAGGCATGACCTTTTTGATTTAGTAGATTTATCTGAACATACATTCAGTGTGATTCAATCTAGTTTTCCTGTTTCCTTCTTGGAGATGCGACCAGCTGAAGACTCTCAGTGTCTCACCACCCCAGCTCAGTGTCTGCAGCTAAGACAACAACACCAGGCTTATCTCCTCTTTTTCCATCTTATCCTCTTTCTCATTCTTATCCTCCCTCCACTTTATCTCCATGTCTCCAGCTGAGCAGGATCCTTCAGCTCCCACCTTCACCACAACACACATCTTCTTCACATCTTAACTATTGTGTCTTCTTAAGACGCCTTTCATGAGCTACAGCACACCGATGACTTTGATGAAGGTTGTTCTGATTTGCATCAAAACAAAAATGTTAATTTTACTCAAACATATATGTTTGAGTAAAATATTTTTGTTTTGTTCTATAAACTACTGACTACATAACTCCCAAATTCCAAATACAAATATTGTCATTTAGAGCATTTATTTGCAGAAAATGAAAAATGGTCAAAATACCAGAAAAGGTCCAGTGTTTTCAGACCTCAAATAAAAAATTAAGTTCATATTCATTTTTACACAACACATTACTAATGTTTTAACTTAGGAAGTGTGCAATAACCCTGATTTGCAATCACAGCTTTCATGCAGTGGTCTCTTAATTTTTTCAAGAGCTGTATATATACATATGCACAGTGGGCAGTAACGTTATATTCAATCGTTTTAAAACTTTTACCTTGTAGGTTAATACACAGAGGCATACATGTCAGCACAATAATATTTCAACAGTCAAATTATACAGCCCTCTTTAACGTAAAATGACACTGGAATTAATAATTAATGTCATTAAGCCAAAATTAACTTACTGCATTACTAGCTACAAAAATATTTGATGCTGTTTGACACTGAGTACCCAGTAGCAGGTTGAAATTAGGCTCAACAGAATTTACAATAACTAACCATCATTATTAAAGTGTAACTAACATCTGTGAAGATTCTCAGTCATCCAGGTCATGGTTATTGAAAACCGTTTTTTGTAACTAACATGTACACACAGTCACCCTCCCTCCCTGAGAGTCCCTGTTAATTTGCTAACATTACTCCACAACATCATCATCAACTACTCTGTCTCCCTCTTCCTCTTTCTGTCCCTCTGCCTTTTCCCTCTCACACACTTGCTCCTCTCCATGACCAGCCAGCTCTCCTCTTTCCTCTACTATAGATTCTGGTTGGTTGTAATGCTGCTGAGGTGGAAAGACCTGCAGCACCTGCAGTAAAGGGAGGGGGGAGGATGGAAAGGGAAGAAATTTGATTATTACATATGGTAATTAGTGTGTAACTACACGTTTCCATTTATTTGCCAGGTAAATACAGTACCTAACAATTAGGGAGCTGTAAAGAGTGTTTTTCTCCAACTCACTTTAGTATTGGTGAACCTCATGATTCCAGTGAGCATTATACAAACACAGAAACACAAAGACAAATCATGAATGGCACAAAAAGCAGAGCTGAAGGTGTCAACTATCAGAGTACGAGGCTATGAAGTTTTCAGGGTAAAACTCTCATAACACAATTTGCTCTGTAAGTTTTGTTCAAAGTCACTCATTCATCCGCTTCTGACGGGGCCATAATCAACCTTCACGCACACCCATCTGCGGGTTTTATTTCCACCCGCAATGATCAGCAGGGGATTCAAGCACAGATTCACTGTGATGGGTCTTTTCTTCTTTTTTCTTTTTCTGTGTCCAGCGGCATCTGCAAAAGAGGAGAGCTGTGACGTGAAAAAGTTCCGTTCCTATAATCCGCTTTGCCTTTGTGAAGTGAGTGACTTTGAAACTCGCTATCGCAATTACCTCCTCACCCGCCTGCCCATCCAACTCACCGGAAATAGAAAGAGAGACGTGGCTTCCTCTGTTTCACCATCCAGCACTCCTCAAATCCTCTCATTTGTTTGGGGAATTGTAAGTCTGCTTCTGTTCTTAAATTATCTTTCATTATACTCTAATGGTTTTTCTCATTTGGAGCCGGGTGTGCATAAACACACATGAAAATTAAAACGTTTTGGTTTGTGACAGAGATTAGCGTCGACTGGAGGTCAAACATAATAGTCTCTATTTAACAAGAAAATAGATATGATTATACTGCACTTGTGCTCCGTTCAACTTTTGTCCTTAATCTAAACGGTGCTGCTCTGATAGCTTTGCCCTCATTATGCCGCAACAAAAGGGCCTGGACCGACGGTTCACATCACGGCTCCTCACTATTTGTCATCCTATATTTAACATCAGAATAAGATTCTAAAGAAAAACTGAGCAGTTTCATTGGTGCTATTTATCCCCCATAACTGTTTGTTGGTGCACACTGGAAATATGACAAGCAAAGACTTGAAGCTTTTGTCGAACAAACATGAATATTTAGTGTGTACAGGAAGATTAAGCAGGACTACAGATGATTAAGCATGTGTGTGTGAACTCAACCACGTTATTGGTTCATCACCATCTGCAAATACCATAATCTACCTTGGATTACAGCTGAAACATCTACTTCAGACAGATAAATACCCACAACTACGTCTACAGTGCTGTTGTAAAAGGGAATGAGTGGATTACAGAATGTGTTGATGCGACAGACGACACAGCAAGGAGAGATAAAGATGTTTTTTTCTTGATTTGTAATTCAACACACTGAACATATTGAGGTCATCTTTACCTATTATCACGTTCTGGAGAGGTAATCACAAGTGTTAATTTCATGCTCAGATTAGTCTGCTGGAAAGCTCAGTGAGTTCAATCAATACTCTAGAAAGCAGCATTTCGATTTGTTACCTCGCACAGAAACTAAAAGGCTCCTAAACCTCCTGCATAAAAAACATCAATTCATAAAAAGTTTACAGCGTTGAAAACCTCAGAGAAACCAAACAACTCTGGGCCTGTAGCAAAGGTCCAGCTGTGTTTTTTCTCTGCTGCAGTGTCGTCTACCAGTGAGCTTCACCCAGCACCGAAGCTGACTGAGGTGTGCCGAAACTGCCTCATATCTACCAGAGTTTACATTTTGCTGCACACATTCATTCACTGACACTTAATGAACATGTTGAACATGTGCCCAACTGAGGACATGAATTGTTTGAGGAGGTTGAATACACCGTAACAGCCGAGTGACATGAATTACAGATGACCTCATGTACTGTAGGTGCTCTGTGCTGAGAGAAGTGAGCATGAGAATTGTTTCTCAGCGTAAGATGCTAAGAGTAAACAGGCCAAAACAAATATTTCACCTAAAAGTCTAATAACTGATGTGACAGTAAATTACACTACACTAATTATACTTGTGTACTTTTACATATAATCAATTTTCAATGCAGAGCTTCTACTCAGTACTTGTAGCTACACAGCTTTTACTGCTGCTACACTGTGCATGTATCCATAGAAACGATTTAATTTTATCTTCTGTCTATGAATGAACATTTTGAACACATTGAAAACTACATCCTCACAACACAACGTCTGGGTCCGAATTAAATTGTGCAACTTTAGATGTGCAATTAATTAAATGCACAAGCAGCAAATGTCACACAGTAAACTGGTGCTTTTGGGACCTCTAGAGCAGAGGTTACCAACTCTGGTCCTCCATGACCCCTGGCCTGCTGGTTTTCTAACTATCCTTGCAGGGGAAAGGGTTCTTGAGGACCAGGGTTAAGAAGCTCTGCCATAGAGGCCGGTGGTCAGGTTGAGACTCAGCTACTGAAGAAACACAGAATTTTTTTTTTTTTTTTTTGTAAAACCACAAAGTTCATCAAAATAAAAGCATGAGACTGTTGTTTTCAGCATTTTCCCCTTTTATTGTTGACATATCGGTGTGTTTGTGATATGTGTGTATCATAATGTGTGTAGTAATATGTGAGAAAGAAATGTGTGCATACTGGATTCCAACAGCTTTGTGTAAAATACCTTTTGCATTTGGCCATGTTTTTGTTGTTTCTTTATAAATGGACCTTTAAAGTTTTGGTTACAATGACACAGAATTACCATGGATTTAAATCTAAATTATTACCTTCTTTTTATTTATAGACATATTTATCAATATCCAAAAGTGGAAAAAAATGAAATAATGTCAAACAATGAGAACTTGAGTTATACATCTGCTAAGGCTGTTCTGTCTCTCTTTATGTCTCCCACTGGGAAAAACAACAAGCCTTCTTCAGGGCTACTTAAACAAGAGTCAAACTTCTGAATCAGAATGTGGAACCCAGCAAACGGATAGCACGCCTTCAGAACAAGTAGATATAGATAGATTTATATATAGAGTTTTATATTCAGCTTGAAACTTTTTAAAAGAGTACAGTAAATACTTCACACATGATAGAAACTACTGGATGCCTCAGAGTCAGAAAAGTGTAGGCCAAACACTGTCCAAGCCCACAATATGGTGAACAGACTGAATCCAAAGCAAAAGCAAAAATTTAAAAAAGCGAAACATGAAACAAACTCATAATTAAAAAAAACAACAAGTCAAAAATAAAAGTATCCTGCCCACAATGTTTTCTTACAAAGTTTGAAGTAGATCGGAATAGAGACACCTGACCACACAAACAGAATAGAAAAATCTAAAACTGTGGTATTTCATTCTGAAATGCACAAAGATTCTCCTGTACAATTTGGCGTCTCTCTGTGAGTACAGACGCCTAAAGGGCTCAGTGGCGATTTCTCTAGGTGACTCTCATTCATAATTGTCTTTCAGTGTACATATGCAGTCCTAGTAGAATAGTCTGGTTATCTTTCCCTCGAAAATGTATCCGTCGATACTGTAAACAGGCACACGCGGATCAGTGTCCTTGCTGTGCTTCCTCCTCTTGTAGGTTCTCAGTCCTGCTGAGACAAAAAGGAGCCTCAGAGTAAGGCTATCCGTCTACGTGTCTGCTTGTATCCATCTCACCCCCTCTTCAAGTCCAGTCGTCCCATAATCCAGAGAGAGGGGGCCTCCAAAGCCGGGCAGTGCTCCAAGGAATTCCAGAAAGGAGGGAACTTTGTTCCTTAAGGGGATTGTGTCTCATTTTGTTTGTAGTCATGATTGTTTCGATTTTTTGCTGGGTGAGGATGAGGGTGGGGGAGGGCAACATGGACTGAAAACTTGATGCTTTTATTTTCATAGCCTTCATCATCAGGGTGTGATTGTGCAAAGTCACGCGGTCTCCGATAAGTCCACACGAAAGGAGCTAGCAAACCCTTTTCCTCGCTGTAAAAAGTAGACAAAAAAACACACAAAGCGTGGTTAGCTGTGGAAGTGTGTAAGTACAGGGAGGTGTCGGTGTGTGTGAGAGAGACGACAGGAAGCAACAGATAGACAAGCAGGACTGATGTGGCCTTATTCACACTGAATTATCGGGCTCATACATGCACAACAAGGGGACAAATCTCACATCCCTCAGCTGTTTCAATTCACTACAGTGAAATGGCTCATGGATAATGTGTGTGTGACTACTGTATGTATGTAAATGGGGGAGTGAGGGGGCGTTGTTATGGGAATAGTGGGGTGGGCGAGCTGGTGAATATTGCATGGCCAATTTATTTAGGACAACAACAAAAGAAGAAGGCTGAGCTCAGTCCCCCCTTCTCTGTTCCCTGCCTCACCGTTGTCTGAGCTTCATGCTGGTAATCACTGTGCACTGCCTGTCACACCCCCAACACGCTCTGCCCCGCACTGATCCGACCCCAGGCCGGGCCCAGGCCTAGGTCTGCACCTCCCAAGACAAAAGAGTCTCTGTGTATCACTGCCTGACTTGATCAGATTAGGGAGGGATGGTATCATCATTCTATCCCTTCCTCCACTCCACTCCAGTGCTCTCCACCCTCCCTTCTCCTCCTCCCCACCCAGGCTTTGACTGTTCCCTCTTTGCTATTATCCACCCCCCCACCTCCCCCCGTACTCATTAGCGTAAGACCCTCAGTGATCTACTTTGAGAGAGGAATGAGTGGTGCTGTTCGTGGGAAACGCAGAGATATTGGGAGCCCTTCACTTGGAGTGCTGCAACCTAAGCGCATAATAAGCAGATCCATGGTAACTATGAGAAGCAGAGCAGCACACAACAAACACACTGTGCTTCAAAGTCAGGGCTGCGCGGTGTGACGAGTGGAAACAGAAATGATCAGCGTTTACATGATGAATTCGTTAAATGGTTGATGTTTGATGTCGGGAAACGTTCATCAGGTTTAAATGTCACTTTTTTATATCTGTGTCAATCATGTTCCAGCCTGAATGTTCCACTGTGTCACATTAGATTTTCTTCCTTTTAAACTCATAAAACCCTTCCACTATGAAATATGCATTGTCATACAGCTGCCATGTTACTATATTTTATATGAATATTATTTTATATTCCTTACATCCTACTGATATAGATTTGTACTGCTTTTGTTCTTGTTCTTACTGTAATACAATTATCCTACTTTATTTTTTAAATAATTGCATTTCACGTGCTTCATTATATTTATATTTGATTTCACTATATGGTTGTCATCAGGCAACACAGACATATGTCCCTGTAATTATTCTACTTTGCTGATATTTGATTTTTCACTGCTCACCATGTTTAGTCTGCTCCAGTTCATTTCTACAAACACTATCTGTGCTCTCATAGTCACTTTTTCTAATCTCATACACTTCGAAATACATCACCACAAAAAATCATTTCTATAATTCTGTCATTAATTTATAAGCTACCTTCCACTGAATGGTGTCAGTGTATTCTTGTTAGTGAGTAAAATTCAGTAGTTTAATTCTTTTGTTTTATGTGCTCATCTTATATTGCTGAAATGCATTACTGCTCTAATATTCTCACCATAATTCATATAATATGATCACAGCCTGTTTGAAATGCATTTGATTTTAAGCATCATTGTCTGTGATCACTTGTTCCATTTTCAAGCTCGCAAGTGACAAATCTGTCCCTGCAATGTTACAACTGCAACATAACTTTATTTTTAAAGATTGAATTTGTAATTTTAACATCCTATTCATCTGAAAATCTTTTACATGGGGCGCACATGTGAGTTGTATTAAGCAACATCAATTTAATAAGTCATAACTTTTTTAAATTTCCTTTGTCTTTGTTCTTTGTTAAAGCATGTCCTACATTCAGAGGTGGTAGAAGTACATAAACTCAATACTCATGTTAAAGTGCATGTAGGTATACTTTGTATTTTATATAGTACTCAATTTTATGCTGTTGATAACATGGATGTACAGGTCTAATTCAGATTTGAAAATTCAAAGGTAAAAACTATGGCAAAGAAATTTTATAATGATTAATAAAAAATAACATAGTAACTTTATGTGGAACAAGAAGAGCACAGCTGGTAACAGTGGAGCTGAATTTAACCACTGTGTGCTGACAGATTGTTCATCCATAACAACACATCAGTTTATTAGATGATTGTATTTTCTATTGAGACTCTTCATCAGCAAAAAGTAACTTAAACTGTAAAATAAATGTAACAGAGTTAAAGTAAAAGTAGCACAGAATGGAAATACTCCAGGTACTGCATAATGTAACTTTAATATAGTATCTGAGTATACATTTCTCCATTTTGAGAGCAACCGTGGATCACTTGGTAGGGTGGTTGTCTGTGCCCCTGATTCCTGATCCTGGACAAAACATTAAACCTAAAAAACTTCCTCTGCCTCCAGTTTAAATGAAGTACAGTGGAACATGACAATCAGGTCATATCAGACAGAGGCGATCCTCTGTACTGACAGGGTACCAGAACATAGTCATTTAGGAACAGTTGCTCGCTCGATATAACGTTTTGATCCAAATAAAAAACGCACAGCAAATGAATAAAACATTAATTAAAAAACTAACATTCTTTCCTGCTGTTCCTAACAGCGTGCTGTGGTTTGAAATGATGGCGCCAGGGAAGCAGCAGGGCTCTGACAGTCTGATCATTCCAGCTAGCTGTGTCAGATGATGAGAGAGGGGGACTCTTCAGGCGCTGCTTGACAAAATTATAATTAAGCATTATCACCAAATTGCAGTGATTGAGGATGTATCTCTTTGTGGCCTTTGAATGAGAGTTTAGAAACAGTAATTCCTTGGGAAATTTGCCTTTTCCTTCTTTTTTTCTCCTCAATTATCTAAAACTGTTTTTTGATCCTCGGCTCCAATGCAGCGATGTCCATCGAATGAGAATGAGATGTTAAGCTGGCTGCCTGCCGTTCCTCTGCACTGATTAAAAACAGACATTTTTCACCGCTACACTTCATGAGAGAGCCTGTGTCTCTTCTATTACACCATCCACTTTTCCGTAATGAGGCAGAGCTTCCTTAATGCTAACGTCTCCCCCTACATCCAAGCAGCCTTACAGCCCATAACTGCTTTTAGCATGTTTAATTTGGAAAGTCCCGCAGGCCAATCAGTGCTGGAGGTTTGTGTGTGTGTGTGTGTGTGTGTGTGGAAGTATGAAGTGAAACTTTAGGTGAGGGAAGATAAGATTATCATAGTCGGAGATAATGGAGATGCTTGAGAAAGAGGGAAGAGTTAGTTAAACACTCTGACAAGAGAGAACAGGGGTCAGAGCTGAAATGAATTTCACGCTTCCTTCCGCCAGCCAATCCAGGGAGAAAATTGAATTTGGAATCCTTTCTTTTTCACCTAACTCTATCACCAGATCAGAAAGCAGGACGGGCGCTTAAGCCCGAGCAAAACACAATACTCACTTAAATAATCTCTGGAGCTAGGCAGAAATGCTTCCAACTCTTTCCTCTCTAGGGAGCCGTGATGGTGGCTGAGGTGATGGTTTTGGAGAAGGTGGTGGTTTTGGTGATGGTGGAGGTGTTGGTGACTGAGAGGCGTCTCTTTGCCAAAGGTGGAGAACGACTTATCAGCTGTTTGCTCTGGGCTTTCAAATACCTCTGTGTCCGGGACTGAGTCCATGCCGGGCACGTGAAGGTTGCTGCGGTAGTCCGGGCCCTGGCGCCCATCAGAGGGCACGAAGCTTGGCATCCAGCAGCGATCCGAGTGGCCCAATGCTTTACACTCCTCTGTGCAGTTAGAGAACAGGTCGGCGCCTGCAGATGAGGGAAAGGAAAGAACAAAGCTTAGAAAGGTGCTGGAGCTGCATTTTCTCAATCTCATGATCTGTCTTTACAATACACAGAGAAAATGAATGTACAGTTACCTACACTACATTTATAGTTACTACTTATTTATTTCATTTACTTTACATGCAAAACATATGAGATCCGTTTATAAAATATGATAATGGAAAGTGACAAAAACCCACCCTGAATCAGATTTATTATTAAAATTAATATCATACATACATCTTTTGTTTGCAGTAGATACAGAGGCTCTGAGCACAGGGAGTAAAAGTGACAACCAGCAACATATGGCCATTCCTCTATCTGCACCTCAGAGCATTTTAGCGCAGAGGTATGAAGTCCAATCACTTTATGGGTATTTCCTTTTGTAGCATTTTTACTTTGTGGCATTGGTAGCGTTACACACATTTTTCTGACCACTGTAGAATACTGTGACCGTCCTGTGGTATTCATCATCATTCCTTTCTCCTCACTAACTGTTTGTTGAACATTTAGTCGAATTTCTTTTTCTACAGAGAATCATTTCAGCCACATAATGAGATGCTGTTATTTCCACATGATTCCCATGTTTCTATACTATTGTGAGAAGTGCATCTTGAATCAGTGTAAATCAGATTCCTGCTCTAGAAGCAACATTATCTCTGACTATTTCATTCCAACTGAAAACAGGCAGATGTTTTAAGAAATGTCATTGTCTAACAATAAACTGAATGAAACTGAAACAATCGTTGCCCCATCAAATCTTTCCTTTTACGTTTCCTCCAAACAATTTGAAGGCTCTGGTTCTCCTAGCATAGACTGTGAACTCAGCTGTAGACGAGATCTTTCTTATTGTTCTCAGTTTGGGGAGACTGGGTTTTTCAAGTAATTTAGTCTTAAACAACTGTCATCATTCTATAAATGTACACATTCTCCAAGTTAATGAAATAGTCATTAAATTAAGTGGCTTCAATTCTATACATACATCAAGGTTAAACAGAGGAGATTATCTTTTTCATACAGAGCCACTCTCCATCAAAAATCTCTGTGCACATCTCTGTTCACAAACTCTGAAGATGGGCCATTAAAGACAGAGAAGAAGCAAACACACTGAAATTACAAAGCAACAGTTACTGAAGGAGATTATCCAAGGTAAAGGATTAGTTCACCACGCAGAGTCATGGCCAGGATATAGAAAAACCGAGGTCACTGTTCTGTCCTGTTAGAAGATTTGTGTTCATGTACATTTTACATTCAATTTCAGTGAAACTCCCTCCAGGTCCAAGCACTAAACAAACAGACTTAGAGCCTTGGGGGCAATGTTATGAGTGCAAATACTCCATCTATCTCCAATCAGATGCAAAACATCACATGCCATTAGATGTTTTGTGTGTGAGCTCCAGGCTTTTACATGCACCAACATGCATTGGAAAAAAATCCCATAGAACTGGTGGGTGGAATTTATACAACAAAGCAACAAAGGTTGGTGTGGTCTTCAAAGGCCCTGCCAGCAAACTGCCCATGCTCCCTTTAGCCACAACATTAGATTAACCAAACCACAAACTCAGTGGTATTGGATTACCAGGCTGCCCCCGTCCCTAGCCCCCAGTCTCAGCAGCTTTTCAAACCCTATTGTCCTTCATGAAAGGCTGGCTGCAGGTACGACCGAAAACCAGTTTGAGCACGCTCGCTTTCTTGTGGAGTAATTATTTGTCAGGCTCTTTAATGGCTGAAATTCTTTGTGAGACAATCACCTTTTGTCAGGGAGCAAAGGGGAGCAGAGTTAGCAGGAGCTGTTCAGCACAGCTATTTAGGCCGAGTGTAAGCCTTAAGCCAAATTGTGTTTTCATTGCCCCATATGTTTTTCGCAGTAGGGCCTAGATCCTGTGTATGCATGTTTTTTGAAACCTAAATCCGCTTGTGCATGTGTGTCTGAGTCGCTGTTTGGGGCTAAAATCTGTACTGTCCAGCTAGGGCTATCTGCTGCTAATCCCTCTGAATACAGACTGATTAGGCTAAGACTGCTGCATCTCAGTAAGCAGAGTGTGTGTGTATGTGTGTGTGTGTGTGAGAGTTTTGTTGCGTGTGTCTGTAGCAGTCAGCAAACGGGAAATTTGCTTTGTTACAAAGCGGATTAATTTGGCTTGCCGTCACTAACAGCTTGGAAAAGTGCCCAGTCTCCTATCGAGAGGAGAGGGTTTCTTATTAAATATTAACCAACACGCCATAAATACGCCATCACATTACATTTTAATACGGCCTCTCACACAGGAGGAAACAACTTAATGTACAGCTTGAGCATGGAGCAGAGCGCATGCTGAGCACTGACACACTGTATCAGTGCACCTGGACATGCAGGGACCACAGCACTGTGGGCAACAAAAGCAAAGTTGAAGGAGGATATGGAGCTCTGTTTCCATTATAAAATGGATGCTGGGTTAATTCTCAAAATGGAAACTGGAAACGTGGCATTTAGACTCCGTCGGAGAGATAAGACTCACACAGACAGAGAGAGACAGAGACAGAGGGAGAGTCATTTCAGCCACAAAGCCAGATCAAGACATCTTGATATTTCTTGACATTTTGGCAAAATTTGATGTTCCCCTGGAACATTAGATGTTCTCTGTCAAATCTCAAGGATAAAAAAAAAAAACGGCTGTAAAAACAAACCTCTCTGCCCACACACACACACACACACACTCACACACAAACACAGACTTAGTCATGCTTTAAATGTGAATATAGATTGTGTTTAATTCCTTTATCGCTCTGCTTTGTAGTTCTCCTACTGTTTTTTTTTCCAGAGCAAACAGTCAGTGTGAGTTATGAGGCTTCACCTGCAGAGGACAGTATCTGCCGTCCACTTGAGAACACGTCTCGCACTAAGCCGAACACAAGCAGAGAGGGGCCGAAGCGGAGGCGAGGGAGGGGAGGGGGAATGCAAGCTTAGAGCGTTCACCCTCGTTACTTCTAACGCCTCATCTCTTTTTAGCATTCTGCGCAGTGTTCATGCAGGGCAAACGCAAAGTCTCCATAATAACCTTCATTTGGTAATTGGTATGCAGAGGTCTGAAAAATGAATTACAGATCAGCGAGCTGTTACCACGGTGATAACATGAACCGCAGGTCTAAGAAGGAATTCATCACGGCGGTGGGGTGAGATGTGTGTGGAGGGGTGGGGTGGGGGGTAGTTGATAAGCTTCTTGACTCAATCTTCTCCAAGTGTGTGACATTGCCTATGCTGATGAGTGATATTGATAATACGTATTTTACACATGTGGCAGAACTGGTAATGGGGTCTGAACGAGACTCCCAGGGCTGCAGAAGTGGTCCCAGAGGGTCCAGCAGCAAATGAGGAACAGAGTGTCCTGAATGTGTAGAATGACCTTTACCTCACACAAAACGATGCAGGTCAAAGTCTGTAACTGGACCTAGAGTTAATACGATACATTCAAAACTCTTCTCATATGAGAAAGAATCTAACAACAATTCAAGTATGTTGAGATGATGTTAAAAAATGTACAAAATGTATTGCTATTTTAAAGATAAATCCTTGATCGTTTTTATGACAGATTAATTAAAATTGTTTCAATCAAGTCAGAGTAGGTGGCTGTAGTCATGGATACATGAGAATTGCTGCTTTACTTAGTCAAGTCAACTTTGAGCTACTAATAATGTCTTTAATGAATACAAGAGTACACGTGTGTGTATAGTACATATGCACCAGACTTTAGTTTTATACTGCATTCATAGACAGATACATCTTACATTCCAATATCCTATTATGTATTAAATTCATCTTCTAAATTTAAATTGATGACTGTAAAAATATATATGTATAAGATATAAATATTAATACATGAGATTGAAAATGTATGTAACACAAAATCTACTTTATGCAGTATATGAGATACTCAAAATAAATGACTTGTTACCTCTTATTATTCAGAAATACAGGAATTTTACCTGCATTGTAGTATTTTTTATAGTTCATGCCCAGTTATCATTATTCTTTATATTTTACATACTCAACAATTATATAATATGAAAAACATGTTCTTACAGTTTTTTGTGCAGTAGCACAGCAGACTGAGACTAGATCACACTTAGCAAGATTGTGCAGTTTCTGAATATTTGACCATATGGTAGCAGCAGGAGCGGCGCTGCTAATAACAGATATATAATAACAGAAGCATTTCTAATGCTCAGTTTCATTGTTTTGATGAGAATGACTCTACATTGTAGAAAATATCGGTGTATTATGATAAAAATAGTACAAAAAAGGAAATGTTTGAATGAGCAGGTGTGTCCAGACATTTGACTCGTACTTTAGATTTGTGTTTCATCCTGTTTAGCTGCATTTTTCATGAGGCAAAACTGAGTCGCTTTTGATCACGGAACAACCGAGCGCGTAGCCTGAAGCAGCAGAAAATGTTGGCACGACAACGCAGCCAGCAGCAGGACAAAAAAGGACACAAATCACTGTGTCTACAAAAAAATACGACAAGTACTACAGTAAAGAGGAAGAAAGGCAGAGAAATGATGGGGCAACGAGGGTAAACAGCACCATCCTCCTCTGTGAGGCCTGTATAAAGCATTTGGATGCACACTCAAACAAATCCTATTGTCATGTTTGTCTGCCAATATTATATAATTTTAATAATGCTTAATTCACAACAAACAAATTTAGTGTGGCCAGAAAAAACAATATGCTCCAATAAATCTGATTACATGGACGAAATATATCTCTGGAAGAAGGATTGAATTCCTCCCTCTGGCTGATGTATTCATGAAGACCCCTGTCAAAGCCGAGAGAAGAGGCTAACGCGCCATTGTGATGGATGACATGGACACATTTTTATATAACATTAGCATTTATTAAACACCAATGCAATTCAAGCGAAACCTTGCTGTTGACAACGCACCGAGAATAAAGCCTGTGTTCTTTTTCCAGCACTGTGGGAGCAGAATTGTGGGATGCTAAGCCACGCTATCAATTATCCTAATCAAACAAAGACTTAAGGAACAGCAAATAATCTGTTTAAAGGCACTAAGCTGGCTGATAACTCTGCAACAAAGTAACTGGATCCTATTTGCCACACCAAGGGTACTCAAAGTCAGCAGTCAGCTGCTGCTGGGCCTGAACATACACGATGCAGACAGAAGACACAGCAGCTCTCTGGCTCAGGCCTGTGTAGGAATTAAAACGTTGCACACAGGTGAAAACCTCTTCTCCTCATTTATTGTTTGGTCACACAGAGTTTCTTTTGATTGTTGTAGCACTACCACAGCACTACTACAGCTTCTGATTGCTTCTTCAGTTAAAAAGAATGGCTGCTGGACCATTCTGTGCACATCCTGCAGCCGGCTGCAGGGACACGGCGGTGAACAAGGCTAAACTGACGATCAAAACTTCTATATAGTTTCTGTCACATCAGCTACATTAGCCGTTTTACCATTCTCTAACATTTGGCTAGTCGTGTAAGATTAATTTTACATCTCTCAATGTGAGACATCATAACAGTATTCCTTTGTTAGTGATAAGAAGATGTAGGTGCACATTTTAAACACAACCAAGACTGTAGTATTGTTCACATCCACACAGAGCTGTTGGCTCAGTCCTGATTATTAGTAACAAGCTGCACAGTGATGAAAAAGAAAAACTTGAATCAAATGTGAGGGTCCATCTCTGATCTTATCAGATCTCCGCGTTTCTGTTTACTCACGTCTGTGTAACCCATCCGGTTCACTGAAGTAACTGTGGAAGTGGCAGGCAAGCTCCATTTGGCACAGTGAGGGCCCCTGCTGTGGCTGACCAGACATGATGACAGGCTCTGTCCACAGAGGGCCCGCACCAAAGAAAGCTCACTACTGAATGAAGACATAAAACCTCCATTCATAACTCAGTGGGGCCCTATTGTATGATCAGTGATGGGTTCCTCTAGGCAGGGCAGATTACAAAGAAAGAAAAGGATGGAAGAATCTGGTCTAGGAGGAGAGTAAAAAAAGAGAGCGAGGGGAGCACAGTCGCAGAGTTGCCGCATGAATGAATGCATGAATTAATCGAATGAACAAATGAATCGACTGTTTTGTTTGCTACAGCCGCCACCTATTTGGCCTGTTTCCCGAGAGCAGCGTCATTAAAAAGCCAGTCACGTCTCATCGAGCGGTCTCCAGCTCCAAGTGACCGAGCTCACAGGGAGCAGGCTCCTCATTAACAACGCAACATATTTACAAACAGCAGCACCGGGCTTCTCTTACTGTCTGCTCACACGCAATCCTCACACGACACAGTCACCGTCAGGGGCGCGCACTCACAATGCAGCTCACTCAGGATCTGATTTTGTTACATACAGTCCTACTTTTTTCTTCCTTTTTCTTCTTGTTTTTATTTTAAAGATGGAAAAAACATCGCAGTGTCACTAGATATCAGATGCTGACTGATATGCTCTCCTGTTTCCAGCCCTACACAATGTGCCACAACTGAGCAAGAAGAACCCAGATTTCAGGCAGCAATCTGCTCCTCGACATGCAAATCAGTACAGGCTATTCCAGTCGTAGCAAACCCAGAGAGCCACTGATTTGCCCTTTGAATGTGCAGCTTCCAATCTCAATAAGCTTGTGGTGAAAAGAAAAGTCGTACACACATGGCAGCACAGCCAGCTCTTACCGGAGGAATGGCCTCGATTGGTGGCGTCGTGGTCGCTGTCTCCCTGCTCACTGTCTCCGTGGCCGCTGTCTTTGGAGCTGACCAGATCTGCCTCCTGGAATGCCGAACTGCAAGCAAAGACAACATTAAGTCAAAACCTCACTTGGCATTTTGATGTTCTCAACTAATAGCAGTTTTAGGCCCTTTGTAATCTATCTTATCCCATCTTATCATCCAGAGCATCATCACAATAATGAGTGTTGTCAGTGAATGAACGAGCAGATAAGAGGTTTATTAAATCTTCAGTGAGAATCTCCTTCCATATTTACCTGTTGACACGTCTCGGCCTGTCAACCAGGTAGCTGAGCTCAGTTCGTTGGTGTTTGGTCTGAAAGAGAAGGAGCAGTTTCACCATGTGTCACTCAAGCAACTTATGTAACATAGAGAGCAAAAAACATCATCATCAAGTCAGATATGATGCAACCCACACAGTGGCATGTTGATGTCAGCTACTTAATGAACCTGTGCTGTGTTCACCAGATATGAGTGATACTGTAATGGTTGAAAAGTGCGTGTTTGAGGAGGTGTGTTTTCCCACGGGGATGCAGGGGGGAGTAACAGATATGTTGCCAAGGCGCGAGATAAAGTAGTACGCCTATTCAGGATGGCACAGCCAAGAGACGCATCTCTCTTCTAGTGCAACTCAGCAACATTGTGACCAGTATGGTTAATGTGAACACTCTTCTCCCCAGGGACAGTCACACACACACACACACACACACGCACACGCACACACGCACACACAGATGCACAGCAACCAGCAGCCTCCGAGCCACCATACATTTTCCTTACATGCTTGTCTTCCTCTGATTTTTCATCACTTCAAAGACTTGGGAGCATAACAACGAACATGCAATCATTGCTGTTTCAGAGCAGACTTCCCTGAGGATTGCTAAAGGCAACATGTCAGCAACAATCTAATCATTGTGTTTGCTTTATTGCCTTTTCTGAAATAAGTCAGAGAACGTGGCTGCACACTGTGTGTATTAGCACTCAGTAACAGCCATTTAGACCTGGCATGCCGCTGAACTGAGAGAAAATTAGAGAATGGAAATATCTGTCATGTAGGGGTATTTTTTAATTGTATCAAACTGGCAGGCTTCATGTGTCTACAGGGAGGACCTGTGTATGAATCATTAGACATGCCGAGGGTCTCTGAATGGAAGGGGAGGTTAAACTGTAGGTATGAGAGGGACTCTTACCTCGTTTGATAAAATGCTGCCGTTTGATATGATGTCAGGCTGCTGGTCTGTGTACCCTGTCACTATGGCCCCACACGGGTTGTGATCGGTGTCTGTGCTCCTAGACGGACTACACGGCTTTAGGAACATGAGGTCGGTTTTGGCAGACTCTGGAGTCAGACATACCTGGTAGCAATAGTTCTGGTTTTGGTGGTGGGAGCCGAAGCTCCCTGACTCCTCCACGGGGACTTGAGCCGTTCCGGCCCCACTGACGTTAACAGCGCTTTGCACCAGCATGATATCAGACTTGCTGAGCTTTTTCTTGCGGGCCCTGCCCTGCCGTGAGCAGCAGGCGCTGCAGCCCAGACAGCAGTCACTGGTCAGGCACGTGTAAATGTTAAGTTTTTTGTCCTTCTGGCAGCGCACAGCCAGCACAATCATGACCAGGAGGAAGATGAAGGAGACGGAGCCCAGGGCGATGATGAGGATCAGGGTGAGGTCCAGGGTGCCGTCTTTGGCCTTGGTTGTGCCTCCTCTGTCTCCACTGCCACGGCCTTCAGCCACACTATCCACCAGCATCACCAGCACGCTGGCACTGGAGGACAGTGGTGGCTGGCCATGATCTCGCACCTCAATCAGCAGGTCATACATCTGGTGGGGGTCTCGCTTGGCTGACACCCGCCTTGCAGTCCTGAGCTCCCCCGTCCTCCAGTCCATCCTAAACATGCCATTCTCATTCCCCCTCTGGATGCTGTAGGACAGTCGGGCGTTCTCGCCGTCATCCGCATCCATAGCCATAATCCGGGTCACCAGGTAGCCCGGCTCAGCTGAACGGGGCAGGAGCTCCTTGGCTGTGCCATTCTTCCCCAGGGGGCCCAGCACCACGGGGTTATTGTCATTTTGGTCCACAATGATGACTTTGACAGTGGCATTGGAAGAGAGCTCTGGGGTGCCTGTGTCTCTGGCCTGGACCATGAATGTGAATTCCTTCAGCTGCTCATAATCAAAGGACCTCAGTGCATACAGATATCCTGTCTCCTCGTTGATTGACACATAGGTTTTGACTGACATGCCCTGGATGTCACACTCTAATATGGAGTAGCTGATGAGTGCATTCTGTCCAATATCCGGGTCCAGAGCCGTTACCGAGTGTATGTACGCCCCTGGCACATTATTCTCCGCCACATACACATCATATATGGTCTGCGTAAATGTTGGCGCGTTGTCATTCTCATCTGAAACCTGGACTCGGATGGACTTACTGGTGGCGAGGGAAGGTGTCCCTTTATCCCGCGCGACCACAGTGACGGAGTAGGAGTCTGCCTGCTCCCGATCCAGCGGCCCGTCAGTCACTATGGTGAAATAATTCCTAAAGGAAGATTTTAATTTGAACGGGACATCCCCGAGGATTTCCACTTGAATCTGTCCGTTCTCCTCTGAGTCCCGGTCCGTCACACTCAGCAGCGCAATGACGGTACCAGGAGCCGCCTTTTCGCTCACGGACTCTGTGACGGTGCTGAAAGTGATCTCCGGTGCATTGTCGTTAACGTCGGTGACTTTGACCAGCACTTTACAATGCGCGGGCACGGCGTTTGGCCCCAGATCCTTGGCCTGGACAAAGATCTGATAAAGACTGCTCTCCTCAAAATCCACCTCTCCGCGCACTTCGATGCGCCCGGTGCGTGGGTCTATGCTGAAGAGGTCCTTTACGCGGCTGGAGATGTGGTTGCTGAAGGAATAAACTATCTCCCCGTTTAGCCCCTCGTCCAGGTCGGTGGCGTTCAGCTGTATGACCAGCGTGCCCACCGGTGCATTCTCCGAGAGACTCACCGTGTAGACGGGCTGGTCAAACACAGGGACGTTATCATTAGAGTCAAGCACTTTGACCACCAGCAGCGCGGTGCCAGTCCGTGGAGGCTGGCCGCCGTCCACCGCGGTCAGCACGTACCTGTGCGCTGCCTGCTGTTCCCGGTCCAGCGGCTTCTCCAGGACCAGTTCCGCGAACTTGTTTCCGTCCGTTTGGGTCTGCACGTCCAGGTAAAAGTAGTTGTTAGTGGTGATATCGTACGTGCGTAAAGCATTAGAACCCACGTCCGGGTCGAACGCACTCTCTAAGGGGAAACGGGTGCCCGGAGTGGCGCTCTCTGAGATCTCTACAGTGATGTCTGTCTCCGGGAAGCTGGGCGGGTTGTCGTTAATGTCCACCACCTCGATTTCGACCCGAAACAGCTCCAATGGGTTATCCAAGAACACCTCCATGTTGAGCTGGCAGCTGGCGCCCTGCTTACAGATCATCTCCCGGTCAATTTTCTCATTAACGAACAGGACGCCGTTTTCTAGGTTCACTTCCAGGTATGGTGTACGAGAGCTGGGTACTACCTGAAAGCGGCGGGAGGCCAGTTTGGTAAGGTCCAGTCCCAGGTCCTCCGCGATATTCCCCACCAAGGTGCCATGGTCTGCCTCCTCCGGCACAGAGTAACGTATCTGAGAGAGCACTCCATCCGTGATGCACAGGGCAATCAAAAGCACAATCATCGCCGGAAAAACAAGTGCACTTCGGTAAAAAAAAAAAAAAAAAAAAAAAAGATCATAAACCTTATTATCCCCTGTTAATGGACAAAATGTCAATTTCCATCGCCTATTTCAGTCGGCAGATAAAAGTCTCCAAAATGCGTAAAAGTCTCCAAAACGTGTAAGGCGTGTAGAGAAATGTGTCCCGTTAAAAGAAAGGCATGCTAAAAAGGCTCAAGGAGTTTTAATGACTGTCGAAGCTTTTTTTTGTGTTCGAGCTCCGCTGTGTCGCTTTTCAGCTGCGTCCCGGAGAAGCTACAGCGCACATTCCAATGAAGCGCGGCGCCGCTGGAGAGATGAAAACAGTCTGGAGAGGAGTTGGAAAAGAATCATAATCCACATATGAAAAATGCAAGACGCACTTTCTACTCTGTGATGGTGCTTAATCAGAAAAGAAATGTCAGATGTGTCTTCTTTGTTTTTCTCGCTCTGTCTTCTCCTGGCACCCTGCTCCGTCACTGCGGTCTCCTCCACCACTCCACTCTCTACTGACTCTGTTCACTCAACTATTTGCTTTTTCCCCCCGCATCGCGCCTCCCCTTCGCAGCCCCCGCGGCTGTAAATCACGCCGAGAGCTCTCCCCTGATTGGATAGCAGTGTTGCCTGTCAACGTCCGCTCGGCCCATGTCTCCCTCACTGTTTTTCTACCTCTCTCTACCTCCGTCTGAGCGCGGACTGGCATCGCTGTAGAATACCTGACCCAAAAGAAAAGACAGAGACATTTATGACCTTAACCCCTCAACTGCCAAGCCCTGATCACACTCCCCACCTGACAGTGATGTAAAGCACATCACTCCAGTGAGCCAGTATGTGCTCAGAATGAGTAGAGAACTTGTTGCCTTGGCCTGGCCCGTGTGAGCTTAAGAACAGTTTGGCCGAACCGGGTTAATGCATGCAAATGTTGTGATATGTATGCGGTGAATCATTCACCATTCATGTGCTGCTCTCGGGCCTGTGCGCTATAATTACACCAGTAGTAGTAACGTTTTTATCCATTCCTCCAGCCTCACGGCCGCGGGCACGGAGGCAGGCAGAGCGGTACATATACGGACCTCATACGACACCTAGCGGCGTAACTGCGAACAAGGGCCGGATTTCTATATCTAGGATCGTGTGGAGACTGGAAAATGTAGGTATGACAATACAGGGACTGTAAACCTGGAAGATAGTTGTGTGCGCTCTGTGGTAATAGAAAACCTCTGGAGCTACATCCTGTGTTTTTAGACTAAAGGTCTGTGTGGCGACGTGACTTCTTCCATCTACAGGTTCAACATGTTATAAGTCATATTACTGTGGACATCATGACAAAGACAGTATAAAATCAATTCCATGACCACGTTTGTGTTGTCTGCACATGGTATTTTACTGTTTTTTCTCAATGTATAAAATAATTCTTAGAGACGTTTTGTTCCAGCAGTCGTAATAATCATAATAATAATAATAATAATAATAATAATAGTTAAATAAACTGATTTTGAAGCCAGAGCATTTTATTTTTGCCATGAACATTGAAAAAATGTCATTTTTCCTGAAAACATATCAATATGTTTAGATAATTCTTTATTTTCACAGCCACAGCCTCCAAGTGTTGAGCAACGGAGAAGTAGGATTAATATGGTTTATTGTTGGTTTGTTTGTTAAAAATAAGAAGGAGTAACTGATGATTTGCAGATCACATTCACACAGTTTTTGTGAAATTATGTAGATGTGCAGACAAAGAGACAATGAGAGAACTATCACTGCTCTGGCAGCTAAACATGAAGGCTCATCCCAAACAAAATAAAAATGTCTGTGCACTTGTATAATTGTACTGATTCTCTGGTGGAGTCTCACTGAGGTTAGAGAACTCTCTGACAAATAAATAAAGACCAAAGAACAACAATGAATCAAATCATATGAAAAACAAACGAGGCCAAGACGTCGTCCAGCAGAGAACGTATCGTCTTGAAATCAGTTGGAGAATCAGCTTCGTTAATTTTTCTTTTACTGATTATTTCAAGTGGCTGAAGCAGAAAACATGAAGGCCACATTTCCCATCAAATGAAATAAGTAGAAAAAGAGGAAAGTGCACATGGCATCATAAGCAGAGTCATTTTCGTACTTGTACAGCACTTTGGTCAACGAAAGTTGTTTTAAATGTGTTTTATAAATAAATTTGATTGATTGATTGATTGATTTTACTATTGACTGATTATTTGTATTTGGTTAATTTACAGCAGTGGTTGTGCTCGAAGTTTTTCACCTGATGAAAACTGATCTAAATGTTACAGTTCTCCGGATGACTTCTCCTGTGTCTTTGCTGAACCGTTGGTATAAACGATGAAGGTCAGACGATCAAAGGATCATAAATAAACATACCAGCAGTCGGCCAGACTGTGCAGAAGGTTTTTCTTTTTCTCTTTATTTTATTTTAACTATTTCTATTCCCCGTAAATCGTCTCCTCCTCTCGTCTCATTTCTGTGAACTGACACTTGACCTTGGCTGTAACAGGAAATCTGAGCCTTCAGTGTGAGCTCAGTTCAGCTCAAGTCAGACCAAGTGCTCCCCCTAGTGAGCGAATATAGCACTACACCATACAGTACACACTGTAATTCACATGTATGAGATTCTGAGAGTAAAACAAACACACACATGGACACACACACGCTGCAGCAGCATAAGTGTGTGATTCATACTGTCTGCAGCCTGTCAGAGCTGCACACACAAGTCAGTGGTGCAGTCAGACATCAATGTGTGCTCAAATAGCCAGAGTGTGGAGGGGTGGGGTGGGTTGTATTCAGGACTTTTGTGCATGTGCAAATAGACATGGTAGTCCATGGTGAGTGCCGATGCAGAAACCAAATGAAGAGTGGTAAACAATAACACATCAAACTACATATATAATTATAGTCTGGTTCACACAATGTTGACTTTATATTCTTGAGTCATTTTTATGACTAAAAATACAGCATAGCCACCAGTAATTGCTGCCTTATGGTGGGTAAAAATAATGGCCATCTTGCACATCAAAAGTTTCCCACACATTGTAGAGGACAAAAAAGGCCTAGCGTCTGAAAAGGGGTGCCCTAAAGCAGTCCCACCCATGAGATAATTAGAGCAGGAGAAACAGCATGTAATCATCAAGTGTTACAAAGCTACAGGGACCAGAGAACATAGTCTAATCTAAAACTAAACACTGTCTCTTCTCCTGTTAGCTTTAACAAGCACACTATCAATTAACACACAAGTGGAGTCACGCTGGTGGTGTCATCTCATGGTGAATTCAGCATAGATATAAGGAAAGACAAACTAAAAGGACAGTAGTAGAAGTACAGTGAAAAGAAAAATTAATGTTTGCAATTTCCTGGATTCTGTTGCAAGCACAATATTTCCAAACTGATAAAACAGAAACAGTCAGGATTGTTCATGTCTTTGTTAAAACATACAGAAAACAGATTAATAAATGTAGTAATTGTGGTGGAGTAAAAGTAACATAACATTTAAATAAAGTAAGGTGTAACTACTACCCCTTCTTGGATCGAGGCCTTGCCGTGGCAGAAGGGCTTGCGTGGTCTAGTGACCCTCGGAGCTATGTTGTCGGG
>JAUMHL010000002.1:844718-855923 GCA_032362345.1 Sandelia bainsii | reverse complement strand
TAGTGCATTTTAGGTTCATCCTGAAATTTCACCCGAAAGCCGAATATCCCTAACTTTTTGTGAGTAGTGTATATGGTTGTTGATGTTAGAGGACATGATGCACAACTGGTAAGGACTAGGGTGAAGGTTGGGTCCAAAGCAGAGGGAACACTGTCACTTCCCAGTAGTTTATGAAGTTGTTGGTCACCTTTCTGGAAACCTACTGCACAAGCAGTGCCCCTGTTGTGTTTGCATCTCATGAACATATATGCGTTTTCACACTCACACAAGCCACACACAGTCTGACACGACTTCCTCCCAGACTGCTGGTGTCTGTAATATGACATCTTACAATGGAAGATGCCCCCTAGAAAGTAAATGTGAACAGAGAAGGTTTCAAACAATTAAAATTTGCTTTGCAAATCGTAAATCTCAATGATACGCAATGAGTATTTTAGTGCGTGTTAAAATCCCAGCAATTTGCATATTTCCCCGAGTTATTTGAACAGCACATAGAAAGGAAAATCTGGTCAGCTTTTTGGAACTACGTATAGAGTCACACTGCTTGTCAGTGTCAGACTCAGGCTGGACAGCCCCAGGCACACCAAACCATTTTGGCTGACACAGTCTGTCTAAGAGTTATAAACAGTTTTTCACACCCTGAGGTTTAACAATCAAAACAAATGTGGTGTGTGTGAGAGCTTAGACTAGTCAGCAGTATACGGAGCAGTTAAATCAGCTCTACTTACAGGGTAAAGATGTGATTATAGAGGTTTTGGTTTGTGTGCCAGCCTGACAGACACAAGCAGCTGCACTTCAACATGCATTTTGAAGTTTTACTTGCAAATTAGGTGATGGATTGGGTTTTCATGCAAATGTATGGTCACATAGTTTTTTTATATGCAAATGACCAGTAACATACTTTATTACAGGAGTAGTCCAATCATCATGCATTACTGTACATTTAGTTATTATTTCTAATGTCCATCAGAGTCTCCCCTTGCTTTATTCTAAGCTGCAGTGATGGAATGAAATGACTGATGCAACCTGAGCGGAAAAACAAAACAATCTGACTCATCTATACAAATATCGTTTGGCCTTTATTGTTTGTCACTGCATTGCAAAATCTTTTGTCTATGTCAGGATTCTGAATAATTGACGACTGAGTTTTTCCACTGGCGTAGTCAGGCTGCTGAAAGGTTTTGATCTGTTCCTTTGACGTTAACCAGCTCCGGTTAACCTGACGTTAACCTGCTCTGGAGCATGATGCTGCATTGGTTACCATAGTGATCGAACCTTATTAAAAGGGAGTCGGGTTTGCGGTACCAGAACACCTGAGTTAAAGGGTAAGACCTGTTATTTTCTTTCCTTTAGTTATTATTAACAAATCCCTTACTCCACTGTTGTCTGAAAACTATTAAAAACACAGCAGTGAACCTGCCTGCTGCACCGGGTCACGTTTCACTTTTAAAAATACTGTAGTCTGCATCTCTTTTCAGTGGATACACCAGGAGCTGAGGAAAAACTGAGACATGATAAACCTCATTAAAGGGAATCTAAAGATCTGTTTCTAATAAAATGCACAAATTAACAGTCCTGATCAAGGACCAGACTTTTATTCTATTGTAAATAAAAATGGGTTTGTGAGATTTGCAAATCATTGAATTCTGTTTTTATGTAGATTTTACACAGTGTCCCAACTTTTTCAGAATTGAAGTTGTACAGTTTCTCACCACCCTAATGACATATTATCGTTATTATTATTACTGTTCTATTCTTTATCTTTGTAATATTTGTTTTTATTATTCTGTATATACTTATATTGTGTAAGGTCTTAAACCTTACACTGTAAAGTACCTTGAGATGACTTATGTTGTGATTTGGCGCTATATAAATAAAGTTGAATTTTATTAATATATTCTAAATGTATTCTGTCTTTTGTTGTAATTTTCAAACAAAAGTCATTTTGACCTTTAACCTTTGACTACCAAAATTGAATCATTTCATTGCTGAGTCCATTTTTCTCCAGGGTTTCCTGAGATATCACTAGACAAGAATGAACACACATGAGGTCACAGCGACCTTGACCTTTTGACCACCAAAGTCACAAGAACAGGATGGAACAGCATACGGACATATGGATGGAAAAGAAGAACCCAAAGACATAATACCTCTGGTCATGGCATTTCAGCCTCTGAAATGGATTTCTGTTAGTAAGGGTCACATGTATGTGGATACATTGGTTACACCAGTTTGCTAACTTCTCATAGCAATTTTGACTTTAGATTACCATTGTTAATAATGTCCTGAAAACAAAGAAGCTCTATGGCACAGACAAATAAGTTGTGTGCCAATTAATCTGTAGAGACCAGGTGGATTCACAGACATTACAATGAGCAATGGTGGTTTTAGTCTCTTTATGGGATTTTTTTGGCATTCATTTTCTGGGCACCACAGATATCCTCTTGACTGTTTGGCCAGTAGCTGTTAGAAAAGACACAGAGAGACACAGGGAGGGACAGTCACTGTCATTATTCTGTAAATGCTGCTCACATGGTAAACACTGATCATTGATGAGGGTGTGTTTTCTGTACGCAAGTGAGCTAAAATGTGGCTCTGGAATCAATTCAGTCAGCTTCCTCCAACAGACAGCAAGTGTCTTACTGATTAATTCTCCTATAAATTTCAAATCAAATAAAGTGCATCACATCCATCATGCTGCAGGCGGACCACAGCAACTGGCCTATTGGATTTTTAATAAGAGTAAAATATCAACTTCACTGTAAGTAAGAAAACATTAGCTAAAGGCCAAATGTGAGTGAACTTTCTGTCAGGAGAATAAAAAGCAGAAAGTCAGAAGGAGACAGACAGAGAAGGAGGGATGGAGGGAAGAGAAGAAACACTTACCTAATACTTACCTCAGCGGCGAGTGAGGCAGAGTGTGGTCCGCGCTGTGTTGTGAACAGCGTGGGCCAATCGACTGTGACACCTCATTTATTACCCCGAACACACTGGAACAGAGGTACAATGACATTGGCGTCGCCCACACTGCAGTGCAGGCCACCAGCATCTTTCACCAACACACATTCACCATCAAATTTATCCACCGTAAAACCTGAGCATCGCTGAGGAGTACTTCAAATGTGTTTTTACTCACAAATTAAATGACCGATATACTGTCAGTACTTTGTGGTTTCCTTTTCTACCCAAAGAAAGAAACAGTACAACCCACTTTTTAAAAACATTTACATTTATTAAAAATTTATTGTGAAAATGGTGATCTACTGGGCTGAAAAAGTCTTGTTCTAAAATGTTTGCAGTCACAGCATCACAGGGTGCAATGTGAACATGGACATCAACTGGACAAATTTAAGAATGTTAACACTGTTACACATTGGCATAAGTTTAAAGAAAAAAGGTCTGTGTTTACTATGGGAAGCACAATAAGATTCAAGATTCTTTATTTGTCCCATGCATAGTGATACAAGTACAACACGCAGAACTGCGTTTTTTATGACTTTGCAAAAGTTATGAACTAAGTTCAAATTTAAAATTAAAACAGAAAGTTTAAAACCACAGATCTAAATAAAGTAAAATAAGTACAACTTAAACAATGAGCACAAGTTAAAGGTAAACATGCAATTATATGCAGTTATAAATTAAGTGTAGCAGCAGTTCCGGTAGAACATATGTACAGTGTGCAAAATGTAATGTTAAAGTGCATTGTGCCATGATAACGCAGCAATGTAATATAACAGTAATATAACAGTATTGTAAACAGTAATGTAGCAGCATGTAATGATGTAATGACAAGACAGTGAATATGATGAGGTGCTGTAACAGTCCTTTATGGTAATGCTATGGGGGGAGGGGGGGCATGTTCTGGTTTAGGACTTGTATGGCCTGAGGATAGAAGCTCCTCTTGAGTCTCTCTGTTTTGGCCATGATGGTACGGAAGCTTCTGCCTGATTGCAGAAGTTGAAACAGTCCATTACTGGGGTGGGACAAGTCCTTAAATATCCGAGCTGCTCTTGACCTACATCTCCTGGTGTAAATGTCCTGCAGGGAAGGGAGAGCAGACCTGCAGCAGCGTTCTGCCGCATGGATCACTCTCTGAAGGGCTTTTCGGTCCTGAACACAGCTATTTCCATACCAGGATGTAATGTTCTGTATGAGGATGCTCTCCACAGCGCCTGAATAGTATAGTCCTAATAGAAAAGTCCTAAGGATCCCTGGAGAGACCCCGAACTTCCTCAGCTGTCTCAGGTGATACAGGCGCTGCCTAGCCCTTTTGGACTGGACCTGGATGTGAGCAGTACATGTCAGGTCTGAGGAGATGTGGACCCTCTCCACTGGAGCTCCGTTGATGATGAGCGGCTTGTAGTCTCGCTGCTGTCTCCTACTGAAATCCACCACCAGCTCCTTGGTCTTGCAGATGTTCAGCTGGAGGTGGTTGTTCTGACACCAAGATGCCAGGTTCTTCACCTCGTCCATGTAGGCCATCTCATCATTGTTGGAGATGAGGCCCAGCACCACCATGTCATCAGCAAACTTCACAATGGTGTTGGAACCATGAGTGGCCTCACAGTCAGAAATGTAGAGGGAGTACAGCAGTGGCGAGAGTACACACCCCTGTGACGCTCCCGTGTTGGTGGTGATGCTGTCAGAGACACACCTTCCCACCCTCACCACCTGAGATCTACCAGTAAGAAAGTCCAACACCCATGCACACAAACTGTTGTTGAGCCCAAGATCCCTCAGCTTTGTAAACAGTCTACGGGGCACTATTGTGTTGAATGCTGAACTGTAGTCTACAAACAGCAATCTCACATAGTTACCCTGTTTCTTGTCCACGTGGCTGAGGGTGGTGTGTAGGACGTGGGAGATGGCATCCTCTGTAGTTGGGACGGTATGCGAACTGGAGCGGGTCTGTGGTGCTGGGGATGTGGGAGGAGATGATGTTCTTCAACAGCCTCTCAAACATCTTCATGACCACCGAAGTCAATGCAACCGGCCGGTAGTCGTTCAGGCATGAGGGCTTGTTGTTCTTGGGCAATGTGTCTCGAATGTGGAGTCGGCGATGATCGTCGCGGTGTACAAGGGCAAAAATGATCTCCTGTCAAAAGTGCAAGATTTCAAAAACATTAGAGAAGAGTCAGAGATGTCAAAAAGAATCTTTGGATCTCTGCCAAGGTGATTGTTGCTGAACAGGCCTCTTCTGGTCTACAAGAGATGTTTCAAGAGAGAGGTCTAGGGTTGTGAGGGTTCTTCATTGTTGTGGAATTTGAGGTCATCATCCAAGACATACACAGTGGCACATCAATGCCAGACTGAAGTTTGCCCATGAGCATTTGAAACATGGGCGTGAGTTTTGGAAGTTTATCCTTTAGTTTGATGAAGCCAAACTTGTACTGGCTGAGCATATGCCTTGGTTGGCCATGGCTCAAGAGGTAGAGCAGTTGTCTACCAATCTGGGATTGGTGGTTTGATTCCCGGCTCCTCCTTGGGCAAGATATAGAAGCCCAAGTTGCCCCCGGTGTGTCAGGTCAGCTGCAAGGCAGGTCTGCCATCGGTGTGTGAGTGTACGTGTGTGAATGGGTGAATGAGAAGCAGTGTAAAAGTGTTTTGAGTAAAAGGAAAAGTGTTACATAAGTGCAGAACATTTACATGGATGCAGCTTTGTTTAGTGAAGTAAGCGAGAGGCCCTCAGCCCTTGACACAGTGGTGTGATCTTAATGCTGTGGGGTTATTTTGCTTCTTCAGGCACAAGGAACCTTGTTCAGGAGCATGAGATAATTAAAAAAGATTACAAAATCTGCTTCTCTTCCAGTAAGAACCAACAATCTAGACAATGACTATGACATCTAGGTTGGAGTTAAGAAGGACATCAAAATCAAGGTCCTGGAGTGGCTTTCTCAGAGTCCAGATCTCAATCCTGTTGAGTATCTGTGGCAGGAGCTCAAGGTTAAAGTCCATGCTTGAAAACCAAACAATTTGGATGAGCTGGAACAAGTTGCCATGGATGATTCCCCAAGAGGCATGTGCCAAACTAGTTAGGAGCTACCATAAGAGATTGATGTTAGTTGTGAGTCAGAAAAGTTACACTGTTAACTATTAATTGTCTGCGTGCTAATAATTTTGGCCGTGTCATTTTTTTCTTGTTTCAATGCAGTGCATCAGTAACATATTTACATATTTTAACCAAACTTGGTGAAGATGATCATAGAGATCGCCTAAATGGAAATCTAGTTTCTTAGAAGGAATTGTAGTTAAAATGGGTGAACGGGAAACTGCTTTATTTTTTGGCCCACTTACACTGTACCCAGGTGAAAAAAAAGTCTCCAATAGTAGTAATAATAATAAAGGGCTCCTTTTTCCTGCAGCCAGGAAACCCACTAGGTAACTTATTAGATTTTCAATATTTTATTAGGATGGCAGAGCACTGTCACAAAAGTGTCTAAAGTCTTTATCTCAGCACTTACTGTATGCTTGCCTTTCAAAAGAAATTAGTATAAGGAATGTCATTTGTGACATGTGTATACTGTATAGATCTGGTTCCATTGTTGTTATAATCATAATATGAAATGACATAAAACCTTTTCTAGGTTCAGTTCGATTGTTAGATTATGTTCCCCAAAATAGTCAATAATAATTGTAAAATATGTATCTCTTATGAAAATCTTTCTACTAATATATTTGTTGTAATTGCAGCATATCATAATTGATTTCAGACTTTTTATAGTAAGATAGCAAAAAGAAATTAGTGTAATAGACTGTTAAATAGAATCGTATGTCTCTTTGAATAGGCAGCGGTATGAAATGTGACACAGTGGTTCATTTTGGGAGTCAAGAAAGAACTGATTAGATTTTGGTGGTCAAACATCAAGGTGTCCATGACCTTTTATATTTCCAATTCTCATCAATGCCCCTTCCCCTGTGATTCATTCTGCTGCATTTTTTGGGTGTACAAATAAAAAAATTTTTAATCTACATATAATCCACTGCCCCCAAATCATGCAATTCATAGCTTTTGGTCCTGTTTGGGTTCAGTATGCTTTCTCACCAGGAGGACCGCACCATAGTTCCCTAATTGATTTGGATCGAGACCACCACTTTTTGGAGGTCTTGCTGTGGTTATTTTGGTGCGCACATGAGTGCGATTACTGCAGTGTTCAGGCCAGACAAAACAAACAAACATAGGGAAAACAAACAAAAAAACGATTCAAGTGGACTAAAGCCTGTAGGCATGAAAGCACTGTCAGTGTATGACTTTTGAAATCTTTAATATTTTCTTTAATATTTTCATTATAATAATATCTAACCAATCTCACTTACAGTAGACATTAAAGAGTATGCCAAAATGCCAGCTGATACGACTTGTGCTTCGTTGTGTGTGTGATTTGTTTAACTGTGTGGGATTGTGAATACTGATTGTGGAGAGTTGGGCCTTAAGACAACAACAATTTGTGGTCTATACCTGCACTGCTATTGCCCCTTTCCACATCCTGTAACCAGTTAAATGCAACCATCCATTTCTGAAACAATTTACTGGTAAGAACATCCACAACCTAAAGGTTCCATTGTGCCCAGTCAGTCTACTGGTGAAAGGGGGTGGCTGTATGTGCTCAGCTGGTTAAGCAGTCATCCACGAACCACAGGGTCTGTGGTTCAAGTCTCGTTTTTTCCTGGCATTATGATGAAGTGACCTTGGATAAGACAATGAACCTCAGACCCTTGGCACCTTAGATGTAGCTGCCTGTCCACAAGAATTTCCACGAGGGGGAACTGCACTTCAGTGGCGTTAGAGTCATATGCTAAAAGTCAAGTCAGTTCCACTAATCAATCAGTTCTTTGCTTAATGCTGTCTCTCAGTGCTGGTGACTACCATGGAATCCTCCTAAATTCAGTTACACTAATGAACTCACCACTGTCAACAAACCTAGACAGACAGTTTTATCATATGACTGTGATGTGAAACTAGCCAAAAGAACTACTGGAACATATAAAACTAAAACCCAAGATAAATAACACTATTTCAGGATACAGTGGCAAGAAAAAGCAATTTCCCAGTGTTCTGTATTAATCTGATCTTTACCAAAGTCACAAATATCAATAAACACAATATTTCTAAGCTGATAAAACACAAACAGTCCTGATCTTTTATGTCTTTATTGAACATTAAACATGATGGTGGGAAAAGTAAGTGAAGCTGTTTTCTAATAGCTGGTTGAACCTTTGGCAGCAATAAACTCAAGCAAACACTATAGATGTGGATTAGGCCTGTGCAACATCCAGGAGGAATTTTGGACGATTCTTCTTTACAGAACTGATTTAGCTCAGACATATTCCAAGGATGTGAATGGCTACCTAAGAGAGCATGTAGATTAACATGCAAAATTAGTCTTAAGTAATGCAGATATTGCATGCAGCAGCCTAAGAAAGAATTCAGAGCCCTTCACTTTTTGCAAATTGTTCATTTAAAATGAAATCTATAAGACATTAGGAAGTCACTCTACAACAGTTTTACTGTGACATAGAATGTGCTGTTTAAAGATTAATTCCTTCATTTTATCAGACCATCCCAAAATTTCCATCCAGCTTATTAACAGTGAAGTTATGTTGTGAGCTATGTTGTGTTTGTGACTGAGGAAATTTGGAGATTATGAGGGGGGCTAATCAGAGATCACAATCTTCTCAACTCACTCTAAAGTCCCAAGTGCAGCCCTGAAAAGCTCTTATATTTGGGTGAAACTAATGAAAACAGAATACAGATAGAAGTTTCTCTGTGGAGGCACTCATGATTATGTACTGTACATTTTTCATGATGATGTTCTTTATCCATATTGCTCCTGTGGTAATGATGGTTTCATTTTACACGCGTCCTTCCCGTCAGCGAGCTGTCTGCCTGTCTGTCACTGTCTGACATTTCTGCAAAGTGCAAAAAACATCAAACTGTCACCAAAGTCTGGAGAGAAACAATCAGAGCCCCTCACTCCCCCTTCTCTCTAGATCAAACACCGACTCTCTGCATGAGCCTCCTATCTTTTATCTCTCTCTCTGTCTCTGTATATGGCTCTCGCTCTATTCACAATAGGCAAATGTGTCGGTCTGGCCTCGTTCCAGCACCATCTCAGCGGAACAGCTGGTTTCAATTAGGTCCCCTTTTAGGTCCCTATGTGCACGTGCACATATGCACTCGCGCACACTGGGGGGCCTGCTTTCTTTGGCTCAGCGCTCAGTTGAACAAGTAATTGAATCACTTGACCAAAATATTAGCGGTGCAGTAAAGCGTCCAGCGCTGGCTATGGTCACCGCTTTGTTTCTTTCCATTAGACTTGGCCGGACAAGCAGTGGCTGCGCCTGATGGAACAGTAATGTGCTGTAATGCATGTGGATATGGACTTATACCAGGGTTTGACTTGTGTGTCTATTGGGGGATGAAACCAGTATTTTAATATCCAGTATTTTTCCTGACATTTTATTGGGTAAAGGGAAGGTACAAACATATGGACCATCCTGTGAAAATACAGCTTCGTTGGCAGGGAGATCTACCAAACCTTTCAATGCAACTTTAAAATGTATATATGTTTCTATTCTTACAGTTTGTTTTATCAGTCCTGTAGTCTCATTTCATAGCTGGTAAATATTGATTCAACATTTCCCTACGTGCTGTATACAGTGGTGCTTTATCTCTTCTGCATAAAGTTGACCAAATACATGATCACATTTTCATAAAGTCTATGCCTTTATCTAGTCATAAAACTACATAAAGAAAAAAAAAAAAAAAAAGTCATTACATGTATTAATTTGTTCTTTAATCTTAAAGAGGCCATATTAGCACAAAACTGGGGTCAGATTTTTATTTTGGGGCTTTATTGAAATAGTTTTGGATGATTTAGACTTATGAAAACTGCTTGTTTGTTATAATGAGCCTTAATGCAGGACCTCTTCTGATCCTGTGTCTGAAATAATTCGTTTTAGCTCCTGAAGGTCACAGGAAAGCATTGATGCAGCATAGATGTAAAGATTAGACTAAGTGCTCAGGCTCACATTTTGATAATTTGGGCTTGTTTTACATGGATACCCATCATCACAACAGTGAAGTTACAATTAAAGATACCAGATATCATAATATAGACCCTTTAAATATGTGTGGGGAAAAAAGTATTGAAGTACGCAGTGAACCTGTGCATTTAGTAACTGGTGTGACCCCTTTTGCAGCATTAACTTCAAGTTAACTGTTTATCATCATTCATCTCTTTTTTCTTTGACAGTGGACAGTTTTACATGTGAAGACACAATGGGATAAAGAGAGACATACAATTCAGCACAATACATCAAAGACATATTTGACATATAGACATATGATCAGGTTAATAAGATCAGTAAGGATCCCAGTGTCTGGCCCTGATCAGGCAGATCAGCATCCCTGCCAAATGGCAAAACACATCCTCTCATATTAGTTCTGTCAGCATTATCTCAAAGTTCAGTCTGATAGACTGAACTTTGAGATAAAAATAATAAAAAGTGAAATCAAACTTTAATGATCCCTGTAGTTAAATTGGGTCATTGCACTAATGACAGCAGTAGAACGTATTCAAAGAAAAATGACTGAAAAGGAAAGACACTATATGCAATTAAATGTCAGCAGTGCCCAGTTAAGTAGTAGAAGACAGATGGATGGGTAGATAGAGGGATGGTAGCATTAGTACTGCTCTGTAATTTTAATAGCAATCAGGATACATTTGCATAGATTGTGCTGGAGGGAAGGTCACTGGCTCATCAACATGCCCATACTCTGGTTTTCATCAATATCCACAGCCACTTGCATGGAAATCAGAACACTAGTTTTAAAAGAGCAAGGTTTTGGTTAACTTGACTTAAATTTGGTTAAATAGGTAGATTTATCTCTTCGTAGGGTTCAAGTAAATGTCAAAGAGGCAAAATCCAAATCGTTTCAGATAAAGATGAGGGTATGAACAACATTGTTGATAAGTGAGATCAATTTACAGGAGTGAAAACTGGAGAATTAGCAACAGTGAAAGCAAAATGGCTGATAGTCACAGTCATATCGCCAATCCACAGTTCTATAATCTCAGATACTAGATGGGAAAAAACATACATATTCTTAGAATATATATATATATACATATACTACTCACAAAAAGTTAGGGATATTTGGCTTTCGGGTGAAATTTCAGGATGAACCTAAAATGCACTATAACC
>JAUMHL010000002.1:833666-844618 GCA_032362345.1 Sandelia bainsii | reverse complement strand
ACTTCTCAGGACTTGCCTTACTCGTTGCAGGTATTTGGTGGTTGCTGCTTTCCTTGTGGCCTCTTCATGGTTCCCATATGCCTGCGGGATTCCAAGGTACTTATAGCTATCCTCAATGTCTGCTGTGTTGCCTTCTGGAATTATGATACCCTCAGTTCTGACTACTTTTTATATATATATATATATATATATATATATACAGTATATATATCCCAAAGGCAACAGAACACATGTAATTAACATCATTTAACTAGTTAACAGCAAAATAAGAAATACATTTGGGAATGCTCAACCAGTGATATAGCCACAGGCAGTAGTATGACATGAAAGTTTTTTTTGTATTTTTGGTCAAGTCACCTCAGTGGATCATGCCACACAGATTTGGAACAGATTTTACGCTGCATGCCCTTCCTAATGCAACCCTCTCCAATTTTGCACTAGGCTTGGCACCAGCACCCAAACTGCATTGACTTGCAACCTCACTGACTGACCCTGGAGTCAATGGGCAACCGCGCAACCAACTGCGCTACTGCCGCCCCCAGTAGTAAGACATGAGAAGCAATTATGCAAACCTGTACATGGGATTGTTAGAGCATGCTTTGTTTGAATGACCAAAACAATATATTTCTCCAAAACATAGACATACATAGCCTTATAGGCAAAGTGATGCTGTCTGCTTTATTTGGTCAGGTACTCTTTATTGACTTTGTACAGTTTTCTCTCAATAATCTGAACCAATTCTTACATTTCACTTAAGGGAGAAACTAATACAAACACTTTTGATCCCACACCCTTAACCCTCTGACGCACAACATATTCTAAACCTTGGAATACACAATACAGGTAAAAACAGGACATGGACTCATTTGGTTTGTTTCATTGTTTGTTAATTTATTATTTCAATGTACTATTTTTGGAGAAAGGATTTGAAGTAAACTAATATTATTAAAACTCATTATATACATCTGTTCTTTCTTACACACATCAAACTAAGTCACATTGCTGATTATTGCATAGTGTTGTTGATTTGGATAGTAGCAGTTTTCATTAGCATTAACTTTAATTCAAAGCAATCATATAGTTTGCAGTGCACACAGTGATTACACTGACCAAGCCAGAGACATATTAAATGAGAGAGAAAATAACGTCTCAATCACCTGGTGGTTTTTCCCATGCTAACCCCCGTCCACCACGGCATTAAATGGGCAAGGGGCAGCTGTGGCAGCTATAGATCAGATTGTCTTTACTGCAAAGGTAGTAAGTAACTAAATATATTTACTCAAGTACTTTACTTAACAACTATACCTAACTACTTTTACTTTTACTTCACCACTTTTTTAACATCATTAGTTACTAGTTACTTTTTGCAGGATTAGATTCTTATAAAAATCATTGTAAGATTATAAAACACTGATGTATCATTTATGGATTAAACCTCCTGTCACTATATAAGCTGGTTAAAATCAGCTCCAACTTTACGTGCTGCTTTCATTTCTGTAGCTAACAACAAGCTTTAGTCACAATTTTCACCTTTGAGAATTTGTCAAACAAATCTGAACTAAACTTCTACATTTATGTTTTTCACCAGCATCAAATTCTACTTTGTTTAAAATACACAGTTTTCTTGGTGAAGCACTTTTGCTTTTGTACTTTAAATAAAATTTGGAGCATGTACTTCTACTTGTACTAGAGTGTTTTAAAGTGTCCTTAGACAAGAAACTGAAAACCAGTTCCTGAGTGCCTGTCCACAAAAATTTCTCCACGGGGGTAGTTAAAGTAGCTTATTATACTACATCATTGCTCTAAATGTTAAACACTGATGCACTCTGGTTATTATTGTAGTCAAATACCATCCCCGTGCGTCTCATACTGACACAAAGGGGTACCTTTGGGATCGTTATGAGGCACCAAAAGATCTGTCATTATGAGACACCCTGGGAGTTAGAACGGGCTGTGTATAAACAACTGGGTGCAGCAGCAGCTGACAGTATGTCACAGCCAAAACAAAAAAAGATGCATTTTTTTAGAAGCTGAATTGCAAAATATAATAAGGTAAGGTGTAGTAAGGGTATCATTTCCTCTGCTCCAGTGTCTTTGACATTAAAGATGGCAACTGTAAAAGAGGGAGATGTGCACAGTGTAATTTGACTTTAAAGTGCCGCTCCTTCAACCGGCCTCACTCAGGCTCTCAGATAGACATTAGAGGCATTATCTCATGCACTAACACCAAAATTTGATTTATCTGTCGAGCTGCTCCTGTGGGCCAGTCTATGTGGGTAAAACCAGTAGGATGTTAAAACACTAGAATTAGGGAACTCAGACACAGTATTCAGGGACCAGGTAAGACAAACGTAGTCACAGTCCACATCAGACTGCCACACTGTTCAGAGGCTGCTGAAATACACAAACCAAGGAGAAGGAGAGGAGGCCAAACCGCTCATTGTGCTGGTTGTTGCAGCACAACTTTTGATGCCACTTACCAACATACCATACCTCAATCTTCTCCACCTCTCATGGAGGAAAGAAATTTGTTCTCCATGTCCTTCATTCCATTTTTCGTTTTCTTTCTTATCTATACATGATAGTTTCCTTCCATGTCCTCCACAGGTCATTAGGAAGCAGATATCAATATTTTACAGCCTGGCTTTAGTTTCTACATGGAAATATCAAAGTTATTAGGCCAGTGGATGTGCTGTCCCTGGGATTTTGCTGTTTGAATATTTCAGTAGGTTCATGAAGAAGCTTTCTGAATTTTAGATGCAGGTTTTCAGATGTGATTCCCTTCCTCAACCTTTTCTCATTTTCTCTCGTTCCACTGCTCCAGCTCCTCTGACAGATTTGACGCTAATTGATTTCTTTATTTTGCTTTTGTTCTTTCAACTAATTCCTACCTCCTCCACCTCTCCTTCTACTTTGCTCCTCATTCAGCCGTTTTTCTGTCTCTATGCATATTTCATACTCACTACTTTCCTTCTGTGTCTTTCTACTTTCTGCGATGGATGTGACAGCGACTGATTTTTCATTCTTTCTTTTAAGCCTTTTTCTCTCTGTTTCTTTACTCACATATTTCTTTGTATTTCCTCCCACCCACTTGTGCCACTTTTTGCCTGTAGTGAATGTGCTGATTTCCAGCAGTGGCGGAGTTAGAGACAAGTGCAGATTGAGTTGCAGAATGGCTAATAATTGCACTACACTGATTGCAATTTTACAGTTTTCAGTTTTCCGGAACAATCAGATTAGGGAGAATATGTGTGTGTGTTTATGTGTGAATGCATGTGTCTGTGGGCGAATGTGTGTGCTCCAGCCTGAGATAGTGCAGATGTCGGCAGAAAACTGCAGATCCACACTGGCAATCTCATTTCTGTTATCAGGGTAAAAGGATTTTACAGCGGCTGACTTCGCATAAACAATAAGAGGGAAAAGGAGACTTTTTTTCCCTTTTTTTCTGCTTCCCAAATCAAATCTAAACAGGAAAATTTCTCATATTTAAATCAACCATTGTCCAGAAGACAGACTATCCCTCATCCTGTTAATGTGGAAGACACATGTGGCGATGTGGGTGTTTGTATTTCATACATCTGCTCCACAGGTGCATGGGAGTACAGTCTTGTAAATACATGAGCACATATGTTAGTAGTGATAAATCATTGATGCTAACGTGGTGCTAATGTAAACAGCTGCATTCAAGGAGTGCAAGGTTTTGGCTTGAGATTGTGAAGGCAGACAAAACATTTATCATCTAGGGTTATACAGTTTTGTTTGCAGGCCGATCACAGTGCTCATGCTGACCCCTGTTCACCACAAGATTAAAAACACAAGCTTAATGTTGTGGCTGGTTGTTAGATATGTGTTTAACTAAAGTAAATGAGCTACAGGTACTTTCAGGTTACAGGTTTTATATTAATGGGTTATGTGCAAATTTCATTTAGAGATAAACGTGTCTTTGTGGGTGCAGGATACATGTGGGTTTGCAAAATTGGACCCATGCAGCACTCTCGTTTGAACTAAAAAATTCAATAAGGAAAAATCAAATGTTCAATATGTAATTATCCATTAAAATTTTCCAAGCATAACCACAGCACTTGATGCCTTCTGCTCCAGTAGGGGGCATTCTTAAAAAAGCACTGTCCATCTGTCCTGTTGCCTTCTCAGTAAACGAGGCTATTTCCTAACACAGAATTGCTGAATGGATACCATTTTGATCTCACAACTATAGAGGGACAATTGTGGCTGAAACTACTGAGTTAAAAGGAAACAAACTGAGAATCATCACCATGTCATCAAGACTCAAACAGTTCCACATAGCGCTTACTGATGAGCTACATGTAAAATTAGTTTTACCACCTCTTTTCCTCTTGTCCCCTATTTTTAACATCATGACACTATGAATTGTTGGTTATTCCCTGAAGCAAAGCATTCAGGAGTGCAGACTTAAGCAAAGAGTTTATAAAGTGCTCAAAAGACTATCCATTGTAACAGTAGGAAACAGCTTTCAGCCTTCACAGATCTCTCAGGCACATGCATTGCACATGCACATTTTTACTTGACTGCCTGTATTAAGTTCTACTGACTTGATATCTGGTGCATTGCACACGACAGAACACGACATAGTGCAAGTCAGTTCATTAACTATTGAAAATGTTGAGCATGTGACCGTTGAGTGTTTAAATGTTAATTAGTGAAATAACATTATGCAGAAAACAAATTTTATGTTTCCACTCACCTAGAATTGCTAATGTACAAATAAAAATGCAACCTATCAAAATGTTTTCCTGTTAGATTAATACTTAACACGTTTTCTTTTCTTCTCCATCTTTCATCTTGCACTTTCTGTGTGTGAATGTAACTTTAATGATCTGATCATCTCAACATTTCTTTTTTTCCTGCGCCTCCTCATACCTTATATCAACCAGGGTTTGCTTTCCCTTAACAGAAGGGAAGCAGGCAGGAATGTGAGGCATGTGAGCAGCGCAGTGGGCATCAATGCTGCATGTGTGTGTGATTTTTTTTTTCAGTCAGAGGTCAAGATGTTATGTCTGTACGCTCAAAAAAAATCTCACCAAACATGAGTTTAGGCACCCACCCTCCACACACACACACACACTGACACTGAGACATATACACAGAGGGAGCATGTGAGCAGGGATGGAGGCGTGTGGAGGAGGTCGGGGTCAGTTCAGCTGCATGAAGCCCTGCAGGGAGCACTGTGAGTAGCCAGAGAGAAGCCCTGGCACCACAAGGAGGAGAATACTCACACAGTCATAGTAAAAGAGTAAAAATATCAGACATTCTGCTGTATGGAGACAAGATGTGACATTTCAGTTCAAGGAGGTGAACAGTTACTGTTGCTTTGCTAGTTTTAGGATGAACAGCTAAAATACACGATACCTTTGTTTTAACTTCATAAACCCCCACAGTAATACTGAAGTTCATAGATGTTGCCATGTATTATGCTGGATTACTTTCTTAAAATTATATATGTATGTACTGACTTTATGCTTCAAAATACTAAATACACCAGACTCTTGTTGAAACATCCACCTTTTTAGGGTGCTTGCACACCATAGGTTCTGGCGTGGAAGTGGATTGGTGCAGTTCATCTGTGGTGCAACATGTACAGCTACAGGATTTTGTAAGCTAAACTATTGATAATTCCATCTGCTATTTATGAACTGTTCAGGAAGTGAGCTTTAAATTTGACAAGTCTAAGCCATGGCTACATTTATGTAAATCCTCGGTAACCATAGTAATATGTATTTGCATCAGCAAAAGTACATCAGAAAATTTATGAGAAAAGCAGTTAAACCTTCCCATTTCATATATACAGTAATATTTATAATGCTCATTATCAGTAACTGCTTCATTAGTTCATTGTCACACCATATAAATATACATAAATATATTTACGAGAAGCTCTAAAGTGGACTGTCAAGCACCAGAATTGGATCCATCTGTATGACTTACAAAAATAATGTCACTTAGTATGAAATAGAACAGAGAAAGAGCAGCTATAAAACTGTCCTTAAGCAGCAGAAGTTTCAGTTAGTGTCTATTCAATATGTACCCATAGTGGGGTTCAGTATTTTGCACAGCTACTCACACACTTTGAACAACTTGTGTATTATTAAAATGTAATAATGATAGTTGAAATGTTTGTTTCATGAGACGCGAAGAATGGAAAACTGTAAAATGAAGCTCAAATAGCTGCTGTAGCTACTCAGCAAGAACATCACACTTTGTACTCTGAAAAAAGCATAATGCTTTACTGAATTTCTACTTCTTCTTCCAATGGTGGATTGTAATCTCATTACCCTGATCTGTGGAGGTTGTTGGTGATGTCACCGACTGTTGTGGTGGGGGTGGTGGGGGGAGCTCTCACAATGCTTCTGTCATCACCTGTTGTTGTTTTTCTTAACCAACCTATTCTTTGATTTTCCACAGTCCCAAAAAAATGTCACAGGTAAAACCCATGGCTGAGAGTAGTCATTTGGAGCAGGGTAACAAGAATCAATATATGTTGAATATGTTCTATGTTGTTTAATACATGTAGATACAAATACCAGGGAATGACAGCTGAAAAAGTTTATTTCATATTCATGTTTTGATCTTTGAACTCAAAGGCCTTTGGTGTACAGAAAAAACAAATGAATTTGCATTTCCATTCTAATACTTTTGGAGTGGACTGTACAGTATATCCAAAATACATGGCAGACTTGGGCAAAATAGCAGGTATATAGTTGCCAAAGTTCAAAAAGACATATTGTTGAAAAACCATCTCTAATCTGGCTATCATTTTGCTAAGCTGTGTAGAAATGGAGGTATTTTCTCCACACATGAACATCCAGGCTGTGGCTTGTAGCTGTCTCTGTGGCTGTGGGGAGGCAGTACTGATTAGCTCTGACTCTGTTTGGGTTCAGAGGAGAGGAGCACAAATTGGAACAGACCTCTAAAAATAGGACGTATTATTTACCCCTCCCAACATCCAGGTCTTTGTGTATGTGTGCGCAGGCATGCTTTCCCGGCATCTCACAACAAGTCATTCATGCACATAATAACAACAGATACATACACACACACACACACACACAGAGGATCCATTTCCTGTGAGAAGAGGCCTGAATGCTGCTCTCTTCTTGTATAAATATTTCATTTTTCATACCGAGCCATTAGAGATGGCATTAGCGTTGCTTTTACCTATGTGTAAATGTGTGTGTGTGCAATGTTGGAGAGTGTATTTAGTGTACTGGGGCACATGATACTAATGTTTCCTCACTAATATGTCCACTGTCCACAAGCTGAATGCTATGACCCCTGATCATCATATTTGTCCCATCACTTGCCTGTCCAAGCTGCAGGCGCAGTGACCTCTGACCTCTGACTGATGCTTTGACTTCTGGTAGACTGCCGGCTTTCGGTGGTGAAAGGGGCATCTGTCACACTGTCCTCAGTCACCGTCTGTCTCTTTCACCACAGCCCACACGCCCTGATGTTGCAGATTGATGCTCTTCCCCCCCAAAAAACCCACAGCCCCCCTTTACACACTGCCCCAGTGGGAAGCAAGCTGCAGACTCTGACCTCATGAATGGCGCACACAGGACTGTGTGGTGGCCTGGGGTGTTTTCTGCTTTTATGTGAATAAGAATGGGCGAAAGAGACATTGATTAAATCACTCTGAAACTCTTACTTTTATTGCAAAAAATAACTTTGGTTTTTATGTTGAAAATTCTGTGAAAAAACACAATGATATAAAAATACACTTTCCATTTTGACATATTTTATTGATCCCCATGGGAAAATTGTTGTTGGACAGCTGCACATGCAGCATATGATGGTACTACTGCGGGGTTACAGTGTCTTGTGCAAGAACACCTCAACATGTGGCCACAGGGAAGCGGGGTTGAACCACTGACCCTGCAGTTCATGGACGACTGTTCTACCAACTATTCTACCCAATTATAATCCTGTGTGATGTTTTGGGATACAACAAATACATGTGTGTCAAAAAATCCCTAAGTTGGAGCTCCCTGGTGCCCTCTACATTCTGTTAGCCCTCAAGGTCATCTTATACAGCCGATTTTTAACCTGGCCTTGAAAACTGACTAAATCTACACACATCCTGGACCTTTATATATCGCCTATTTTCAGTGCCCCTTTATTGCCTAACTGTAACATTTTAATAGAACCACAGAGGACGTCTGGGAAAACAGAGCTTTATTTGAAGCCATATCCACACTTACTGTTGTAAATAACGCAGGAGCATTTTTGGAGCACATAAATAAAACTGCTAGTAAAGTTACTAATAGAGTGCTCCAAAAATTTAAATCCCTAAAGGAGCCGTGTTCCCGAGAGGGACATGGGACACATTCCTTCTCCCAATTTCCTCCCTGCATCCCAGGCAAGAATAGAAACTAGAACGAAAAAGCAGACTGGGGGAGTCAACCTACGAATCGCAGAGCGTCGCCCACAACAGTAACTGTACACACACATAAACTGCACACCCATCAAACAGGCATAAAAGAGGCATTAAACCAGTTTTTCTTTAAATACTCTTGTCAGCTCAGTTTTCATGCTCTTTCCCACCAACACCATGCTCCAGTTTTATTTTCACATATTCAGAGGTTCAGCGATGTCCATTATAATAGCTCTAAACAAAATAGGCAAATAACAATAGCAATAAAAGAACAATAACATGTAGTTATAACCACAAGGTTCTCAACAAGTATAGAGTTTAAATAATCCTTTAGTGTTGTGCAAATGACTTCAAGAAGTGTTCAAGAACAGATAAAATCAGTGGTTAAATACATGGAGTAAGGTCAAAACTATAAAACTGAAAAAGAATCATAAAATTAACACATAAAACATTCCATTAATATTAATATTGAATAATGCATTAATCCATATTTTTTATGTAATTGATGGATTAAGTGAAAATGTGTATTGTGAAAGAAAGGTTTTAAATCATGATTCAGTCATAAAATGCCGTAAAGTGTCTAAGACCAATAGAATCCATAGTAAAATACATGAAATATGGCAAAAACTTAAGCAGCAATTGTAAAAATTGCCAATAAAAGTCAATAATAAAATATTAAACCTGCACCAATCAGTATTTTTACATTATCAATCAAAGGTTCACAGTTTGGTTCACACACAGTCTGTTACCTATAGAAACAGTGCCGGTTTTGCTCTCACAGATTAAATTGACCAAAAGATGTTTCCTATGTTAGTGATGAAGGCCAAAATCCTCAGTACGCCATCTGTGCAAAAAACTATTAAAAGCCTTATTCCATGACAATATGTAGTCACCTTAAGTTGATCTCTTCCAAACCTTTTTTGCATAAAATTTCCCCTTTTTGATACTTTCCTTCTACTGCAACTCAACAGGGAAACACTGACTATGAAAACACAGAATTTTATACTGAAAAGAGTTTAAGTTTGGAAGATAGCCACTTGATTTATTAAATTTAGGCTGCTGAAGCCTCATATTACCATAAGATACATATTAGAATATATTTTTACAAAGGACTATGGATTTTGGCACACATTGGCCTTCCATTGAAAGAGCTTTACCCCTTTTTGACTGACCCAAAGGTTCTAGTTCTGGGCTTGTCCTGGCATCGGTTAAGAGCTGTTTAATTTGCAAACCTCCTAAAAATCAGTTTGCTTTTCCACTTTTCCACCAACGCTAACGTTAAGCACAACAACAATAATGTCTATAATATCTTTACGATTGTTATGAGTTATGAGCCTACACTGGCATCCAAACACGTCTGGTACAAACACATTTGGGCTACTTGTTGTGATCACTATGGACAATAAAATATTTACTTACCTAACCCAATTTGATTCTTATTAACAACAAACATAACATGTTGATGCTAAGCTTGTTAAGCTTGTATGGATCACATTGCAGCTAAGGAAATTGATAATTGAGTGCCCAGTCCACATGCAGTTGGTTCTTGGTTATAGATAAGCTAAGAGTTGGTGCTGCTCTGTAACCAGTTCTTTCTGTCAGAGAGCTGATTCTTTGGCTGTTGAAAAGTGAAGGACTAGCTTGAAATTAGGCCCCAGCTATGACCCAACCATCAAACTGGCTTGGAAAAGGGTAGAAAAGACTTATTTGAAGCCAGTATGAACAGTACAGCAAGTACTGTGTAATATCAGCATCTGACTGTGAAAAATTGTGAAACTATCCTTTAATATAATGTAGAAGGTGCTTATATGAACAAAGAGAATCTTGACTGTCTCTGCAGTTCCCCTCAGCTCTGCAGGCAGGTTTAGCACCTTTCAGCTGCCTGCTTTGGTCTGGAACTTCTTCTGAATTCTTTCACTGTCACCACTCTAATCGCTTTTCTTTCCAGCAGCAGTGAAAAAGCTCTAATAACTGTAGAGAACTGAACAGCAAGGTTAGCAGCTATCTGGTAGCCCCCTTAAACTGCCACGGGTTCGGACTTCAGTGTCAAGTCCATGTGGCCAGGAATCTGGGGGAACCGAGAGTTGAACCACTAACCCTGGGGTTCATAGATGACTCCCGTACCAACTGAGTCACAGTTGCCCCAATACAAGGTTTTTACAGGGTTATGATGTCTCAGTTTTTGTCATTAGATGGTACTGGTGTATCTGGCCAGTCAGTGTATATTTGTCCTGGGAGCTGGTGGAGGCAAAAAACTGAGCTAAATGGCTACAAACATGTCCCTAATGGGCTGCTGTCTCCTATGTCCTGTTCATTATAGTTCTTATATTCACTGGTCTGATCATGCAGTGTCAGGAAAGGGATTATCATAAAAACTAGTTTTTTTAAATGTCCATATATACTACCAGTCAAAAGTTTGGACACACATAGGAATGACCATGTTTTGTCTTCAGTTGTGTTACCACCATTGCACATGGTTTTCTAATGATCAGTTATCCTTTTAAATTAATACATTTGCATTAGCAAACATAACATGCTATTG
>JAUMHL010000002.1:790978-815942 GCA_032362345.1 Sandelia bainsii | reverse complement strand
GAGAGCTGCTGTAACATGCCAAAATAATTTCCCTCTGGGATTAATAAAGTGTTTTGAATCTTGAATCTTGAATTTTGCAGAAGGATTCTCAAAACTCTTAACTGACAAACGGGACTGGGCTGTGTTCTTAAGTCATCTCCATGCCTTGTTTCTAAGTGCCATCCTGTTTCTGAGTTGTCCATCAAAACCAGGGCATAGTGGTTCAAATATTCCCCTTTGGAGTGAGACAAACCTTCAAGATTATAAAACACTGATGTAGAATTTATGTATTTAACCTCCTGTCACTTTAAAGGGTGTTGAAATCAGCTCCACCTTTACCTGCTGCTTTCATTTCACAGTCTGTAGCTAACAACACGTTTTAGTCACAATTTTCAACAAATCTGGACTAAACTTCTACATTTGTTTTTCACCAACATCAAATTCTACTTTGTTTAGAAGACGCTGATTTCTTCGTGGCCAGGCTCAGGAGCTGGTGAAAGTCTTGGCAAGTTGGCCTGCAAAGATGGAATTGTCCTTTAATTCTGTGACAGTGCTCAGCATCAGCAGCTTTATTTGGACTGAGGCAGCTGATTTTAGATTGTTACACGTTTACATTTGGACGCTGTGATGTGTCATCTGCGGTCAGGCCATCCTGACTCCCCCAAATCTCTTCCGTCTTGTGCGAGCTAACAGCATGGTAATGACATGCTGGCAGATGCTCGCGTGCCTTTACAATTCCCCCCCCCCCGTCGAGACTGATGAATAGAGAGATGATGAAGAAGAACATATAAGATAAGAGTGAAACAGTCACTAGTGATTCTGGCTGTTACTCAGTTACTGCTGCTGTGTTACAGTACAGTAACATTAACATTGATGGTGATATTAGTGGGCTCCCATACTGCCTCTCCCAGACTGCACCCCCCACATACACACACTTTCTCCGGGGACAGTGGGGGGGCTTTAGGAGGCCCCCCGCGCCGCCCTCTCTCCACCTGCTACGCTGCTTTTGTCATCGGAATCTCCTGCTTCATTTCAATGACAAAGTTGTCGAGCCCCTAACCTCGCGCCCCAGCCTCCCTGCCCCCACCCTCCACGCGCTCCTCCAAACTCTTTTCAGTAATTTTATGGTCCCCAAAGGGCAGAATCTTTCCATCAACACCATCACCCACCCGGCCATCCTCCAGCCAACTGGCCATATGAGCGGCCTGACGCAGCAGTGTCTGTCTGCTTTCTCTGCACACTTTCACTTGAATATTTCAAAATGTACTGAAGCTTTGCAACATGACTGCAGCATCATGATCTATATTGTCAGATCACTTTTTGCAAAGCATTATTATTATTGCAATGCAATCTTCAAATGTTATAATGACTGTATCTGTATAAGATTTCTCAGGACTCACAGTATCACAGCAGCTCTTCAGCAGTTTTTTTTTCTTTTGCAGAGGAAATGTGCGGGGCAGACTGTATGTGCGGAGGTACTGGCCCGTGGCTAACGTTGTTAAATGCTACAGGACTCCTTCATCCGCGGTTTCTTCTATTGTGGACATGACAGACTACCATGTCCGCTGCTGTGCGAGTGTAGCAGCACTGTGTGGACACAAGTCGCGCATAATGGTTCAGTCAGCTGGATAAAAGTCGACTTCAGCTTAACAGTGGCATTGCTGAGGAAGACAAGGTTTAATTGCCTCACTGAACTGACCCCCCCCCCAACACACACACACACACACACACACGCTGCTCAACACTCCCTCAAACAATGAAATAAATATTTTATTGTCATGTTTTATCAATCACATGTAGTTTGAATGTTGTTGATTTCCGATGAAAATCCTCAGTGGCACAGTTTGAGTAAGAGCAATGCCCTAAAGTGCACCTAAACGACTAATGAATACTATGTTATAATTAAAATAACACTCTTCTGTAGGGTGGCGATGGTTTTTCTAGTAAAAGTGACCGAACTAGTCACAGAATCATCCAGTGAGACTAACAAACTATCACAATTAATAACAGCCTCAGTTGTTTAAAAACACACAGAATTAAATGTGAACGTATAAACTGTGAGCTGTATGGGTGCTTTGCCCTTGTTGAGTCATTCAGCATCAGATGTGTGTATATCAGCTCAGAAGCCGATGTCCATGTGTTTGCTCAGAGACAGATGGCGGCGCAGAGAGCCTGTTCCCACGGGTCACACATAGGAATTTAACATGCAGATAAAATCCATCACAGAGACATATCCTCTCAAAGATGCCGGCCCCAGATAATTTGCTCTGTTGAAACCAATCAGCGCGGCAGTTATCAGATATGGCTGGCACTCCAAATGAAGCTTATTGAGAATATAAGTCTGCGCAGCGCGACTCATTACTTCCAGAACGACTTGGAGAAAATGGAATCTGGGGAACCTTCAAAGCTGGTTTCTGCTGGTTAAGTGGACTCCGTGACACGCTGATGAGGATGTACTGTACAAATGTTTGCTATGATGGGAACTTTTGCGCATTTTAGAAGTGGAACATGGATTAACAAGTGCTATAAAAGAGACTTATCAGCCTGTTTAATCGTAATGGCCCTCACACCCCTCCCCTTTGTCTTCCCCTGAAACATATCAGCAGCTATGACACATCAAAATGAAAGAAATCCAGAACGTATCTGATTACTGTTATGTTCTCTGCTTTAGATTTCTATAGAAATATGAGAATGATATTGGATTTTATCTGACACGAGCTGAGGCTAATTCTCACTTGGTGTTTCTCGGCGGGGGGGTGGCACGGTCTGAATAGATGATAATTGTAGGTTTGGGCTGTCGTAGGCCCTAGCCAGATGGCCTGGTGCGGCTCTCATAAAGCTCCGCTTGCCCAGTTGTTTGCTCTCTGGGCGACACTTTGAGTTTGCAGGATGGTAATTTGGTCGGATCAGGAGATGCAAGCTTCCATGAAACGTTATTATGCAGTAAGAGGAGGAGGAGGTTTGTGAAAAGAGCACACGTGGGAGTCAGCTGGGTGGATGGGCAAAGCACTCGCCATACCTTCACCTGTATGGATGAGTGTGACAGTGTAACATAGCAATTAAATGGAAAGATTAAAAAAAACCAAATGCTGAAAAACGTGATTAACTCAGGAGTTATGGATGTTTTTATGTAGTTTGATAAACGTGTGTGTGTATCTTTAACTTCAAGCTGGATAAACTAGTAACATGAGAATTGCTGGAGAAGTGTTGTGTATTATGTGCCCAGCGCGCACAAAAAGAACGTCCCATAAGCAGAAGTAAAGAAATATTAGTGCAGTCACAGTATGTATGAAAACAACAATAGCGTGACGATTCTATAAGACTGTTTGAAAACGTGTGAAAAGTGTGCGCCATGGCCTCATACATGTAACTAGGCTGGGTGATGGGCATGTTTCCTCTTGGCATTATTATTCTGAGCGCGTTTTACACACACACGACAAAGGACATGAGTTGGCACACGTTGTGAATTGGAACCATAACAATGTAAGTCTGCCGCGGGTCAGGGTGCGGTTGTGTTAAAAGTGGCTGAGCCCAGAATAATTCCTCCTCTGGCCCATTGTTGTGACACACTTTTAATGCTGGGGTGTCTTCTGCGCTGGGGAGGATGGTGGGGGAGAGAGAGCGACGGGCCTACCATCAATAGTCCCTCCTGTGCTGCTTGAAGGAGGCCATTCTGGTGATTTAGGAGGAGAGGGGACGAGGGAGTGCGAGAAGGGGTGAGGTGGGGGTGTTTTTTGTGTGGAAAAGAGACGCAGTTTGGGTGCGGGGCGGTGTGGAGTGAGAGAGAGACTCGAGCGGCGGCAGAGCAGAGCGCACGGCGCAGAGCGCACACAAGCACACACACTCACTCTCTCTCTCTCTCACTCCCTCACACAAACTGGGAGAAAGCTGCGTCTTTTCTTCGCCCAGACAAACACTCTCACTCACTCACTGGCGCACACACACAAGAGGCGACGGGCATCTGTGGATATATGCAACAGATTTATCACAGGAGAGCGCCGCGGTTTGACTGTGTCTCCAAATCTTTTCCAAAAGAAGGGCAATTGACTCGTGTGTTTATCCATTTATTTATTTATTTCTCTTTTTGCGGAGTTTTTCTGCGGACGCTGAGCAGCAGTGGAGGATTTAACATGCCAGACTTCTGAGAAGACATCATCTCCGCCCCCCCACCAATCCGAATTTTTTCCATCTGTGGAAGTAATCTCCACAGTGTGCGTACAGAACATGGGGGCAAAAATGATCCAAACCAAAGGAAATATTTTTTCACCGGCTCTACTCCAACTATTGCTTTTTATTGTGCTTATCCACGGCGCAACCGGTAAGACTTTGAAATATAAAGTTTATGAGGAGCAGAAAGTAGGCACGGTTATTGCACGGTTAAAGGAGGATGTCGCCGGGGTTTTATCCAAACTACCGAGTTCCCTGACTTTTCGGTTCCGCGCTATGCAGCGGGGGAGTACGCCGTTCTTGTCTGTCCGGGAGGAGGACGGGGAAATCAGCATTGGCACCAAAATCGACCGTGAGAAGCTATGCGAGAAAAACTTGAATTGCTCGATTGAATTCGATGTGGTCACGCTCCCGACAGAGTACCTGCAGCTGTTCCATGTGGAGGTGGAAGTGCTGGACATTAACGACAACTCCCCGTACTTCTCCCGCGCCATTGTCCCCATTGAGATCTCAGAAAGCGCATCTGTGGGGACGCGCATCCCACTGGATGGCGCCGTGGATGCGGACGTCGGAGAGAATTCCCTGCACACCTATTCCCTGACTCCAAATAACTTCTTTAAGATTGATATCAGAACCAGGACGGACGGGGCCAAATACGCAGAGCTAGTGGTGATGAGGGAACTGGACCGGGAGGTGCAGTCCAGCTACCAGCTGCAGCTCACAGCCTCCGATAATGGTGTACCCCCCAAGTCTGGCTCCACTTTGCTCAAGATCAGCATCTCAGATTCCAACGACAACAGCCCGGCTTTTGATGAACAGGCCTATATCATCAATTTGCTGGAAAACTCTCCCCTAGGGACTCTAATCATTGATTTAAACGCCACAGATCCAGATGAAGGTACTAATGGAAAAATAGTCTACTCTTTCAGCAGTCATGTCTCTCCAAAGATTTTGGAAACATTTAAGATAAATCCAGAAAATGGGCACATTACCCTCATTAAAAAAGTGGATTATGAAACTACTGCTTCCTATGAGTTGGATGTTCAGGCTCAGGACTTGGGCCCAAACTCCATCCCTGGACTCTGTAAAATTGTGGTTAAAGTAGTGGATGTTAATGACAACAAACCAGAAATAAACATCAACCTGATGACCCCTGGCAAAGAGGAAGTGGCCTATATTTCAGAGGGGGCCCCTGTGGACACCTTCATAGCTCTGGTGCGCGTTGACGATATTGATGCGGGGCTCAATGGTGAGGTGGTGTGCAGGCTGCACGGCCACGGCCACTTCAGACTCCAGAAGACCTACGAGAAGAACTACATGATCCTCACCAATGTCACATTGGACAGGGAGAAGAGGTCAGAGTACAGTCTGACAGTTATAGCTGAGGACAAGGGCTCTCCCAGCCTCTCCACCATCAAACATTTCACTGTTCAGGTGTTGGATGAAAATGACAATCCCCCACGCTTTGAAAAGAGCCGCTATGAGGTCTTTAAATCAGAGAACAACTCTCCGGGAGCTTATCTTATGACCGTGGTGGCCTCAGATCCAGATCTGGGCACCAATGGCCAGGTCACCTACAGCATTATAGATGCAACAGTCCAAGGAAGCCCCATCTCCACCTATGTCACCATTGATCCCTCTAATGGTGCCATCTATGCCCTACGCAGCTTTGACCACGAAGACGTGAGCCGAATCACCTTCACCGTTCAGGCACGTGATGGGGGAAACCCGGCACTGTCAGCAAACACCACTGTCCTGCTGACTGTTTTGGATGAAAATGACAACCCGCCCATCATCCACTCCCCCTCCCTCCGGAACCACACTGCTGAGCTTCCAGTGTGGAAGTATGCATCACCGGGTCAGCTGATCACTGTGCTTAAAGTCACAGACCGTGACGCTGGTGCCAATGGAGAGGTGAGCTGTGCCATTATTGGTGGCAACGAGGATGGGCTGTTTGTGATGGATGCCCGGCGATGTGAGCTCAGAACCAATGCCAGTCTGGAGCAGGCTCCACGGGATGTGATGGAAATCAGGGTGGAAGTGCAGGACAGGGGCACTAGTCGACTGTCCACTGGGGCCCTCCTCAGGCTCTCTCTGCAGGAGAACATGGACATTCTCCCCCCTCTCTACCCCACCGGCTCTAGTCAAGCCTCGCTGGATCTCTCTCTCATTGTCATCATATCTCTGGGTGCTGTCTGTGCTCTGCTCCTCATCGTCATGGTGATGTTTGCCACTGCCCGCTGCAACCGTGAGAAGAAAGACCCCAGACACAACTACAACTGCCGTGTGGCAGAGAACAGTTACCAGAACCACCCCAAGAAGCCTGCGAGGCAGATCCACAAGGCAGACATCACCCTGGTACCGACCGCCAACGGGACTCTGCCCGTCCGGTCACACCCACGCTCCCCCTCAGCCTCCCCTACACCTGAGAGGGGCACCCTGGGGAGCAGGCAGAGCCATCATAGCCGCCAGTCACTGAACAGCCTGGTTACCATCTCCTCCAATCATGTACCAGAGAATTTTGCACTGGAGCTGGCACATGCCACACCTCCTGTAGAGGTAAGACAAGGAGATTTCATTTTTTTCTATTTTTTAGTTAATTTCCATTAAACCTCATGACTGCTGTTAAAAGGAGTGGAGACATGAAGTTTTATTTGATTTTAACAACAGATGCATTTTCCAAAAAGATAAGAAAAACCACTTCCAAAAGATTTGTAATCTTTCTGTCCAAAATCATAGATTATGCACATTTGTTGTGTTATATTCAGTATTTATTTTTAATTTGCTCCCATATTCTGTTACCTCCAGCCCTTTGTGTCATTTTGTTCACCATCACATTCAGGAGCAAGTCTCAAATTGTCATGCCACCCCTCACCTCAACCCACAATGTCCCCCCACTCCACATTGTCTTGTGGCCTTGCTTGTTTGACTCCATTCATTTCCCCCTCTTCATTTTTCCCTTTATTTTTGTCTTTTTCTTTTCTTTTTTTCTTGTTTCTCTTGGGATTGTAGCAAGTCTCACAGCTTCTGTCCATGCTCCATCAGGGCCAGTACCAGCCGCGACCAAGCTTCAGAGGCAACAAATACACCAGGAGCTACAGGTAATGCACATGCAAAATGACTTGTGTTGTCAAACATTTCAAGTAATGAGGTCTGTAATATCATGATAAAATGTCTCTACATGATTCTGTCTGTTGTCAGTACTTTCACATAGCTCCTTACATCCAGATCCTGTAGCTTTTTGGTTTAGAGTCAAACTGAATGTTCAAAACTTCACATTTGCATAATTTTATGTAAAACCCCTTCTGCAGAGCACTCTCTGCCTCTCTGTGCACATTATTATCCATAATGACATTCCCATAACCATTTGATAATATTGTCAATGATTAGCCATGAATAATATATCAAATTTCCGTCTATCTGTGTGCAGATATGCCTTGAACGAGATGGATAAATTCAGCCTGAAAGACAGCGGTCGTGGAGACAGCGAGGCCGGGGACAGCGACTATGAGCCTGGCAGGGAGTCACCCATGGATAGGCTCCTTGGTGAGGGCTTTACTGAGATATATGCCCCTGATGGCCAGCACAGAACGCATGCAGGTACACCCCCTGGCCCACCATCCACACCACCCCACAACCCTCCCTTCATATTCCATCACTCCCCTCCAGTCTCCTTATTATCTCAAGCTGAATCCAAATCTGCATTATTAGATTGTACGATGCAACAATTCATGTAAAACTTTCCCAAAAACTCACAGCACTTAAGCACAGGCTTGTGCCAGATGTCTCAGTCTGTCTTAACTGTGGATTTGTTAGTAATTTAATTAAATAACAACATTAATCGCTTTGATTTATAACTCTTGCAGGATGTGTTAAGTTATAACTGATACAATTCACACTTGAAAGGGTTAATGGTTGCTGCAATCATCCATCATGTCCATGAAATAAACGTTAATATAGGGAAATGCTAAAAAACATTGCAGGGTCGGAATTACACAAAACAAGTGAATGTGAACCAAAATTACAGCCATATTAGTATAAGTACACAGCTCTGCCTGTATGTCTCCCAAGGCACAAATAAGGGTTTTGTATACTGAAGACATTAACTCTGGAAGATAAGCACTTGATATTACTTAGCATGCTGAAGCCTTATATTAGCTACAGCTGAACTTAAGATGAACTAACAGAGTGATGAGTGTGGAGTTTGTCTCCCTCTTCCTATCTCTTACAGTGGAGTTAAGCTAGGAAGGATCATTATAGATCAATAATCTGACATACCTAAAACCAAACAAGTATTTGTATAGATGAAAGAGCTTTTTCACTTTCCTCCATTTTCAGAATAGCAGTCAACATGATGTCATATACAAATCTACATGACAACGCCTATTGCTGAGATCAGGAGAATTGTATCACCTGATCAACAGATTAAGAAACTCTGGGTTGCAAACAAGCAAATGCCGTATGTCACTTTATTCATCAGATGCCCATTAGCTAATCCCTGTTTCAGCATGGATTGTTTTTCCTGCATGGCACGCTGCATGTGCATGTGGTACTGCACAAAGCAAACTCAACTAGTCCGTTTCACCTCACTGTCACTAAGTTCTTGAGGTATTTCTCCAGATAGATCATCTGATCCCTCTTTAGAGTCACTCATTTCCTTCCACTACTGTGACACTGCATGGAGTTTCCATTTTCTCCACGGTTAATTTAACAAGGGGAACTATGAACATTTTTTGAGCATTTATTGACTACTGACATTGGTATATTCTACCTACCTAGTCTCAAATACCTGGCAGGTTTCATTGACTAGTTAAGTTAGAAACACTTGGTCGCACACTCTAAACTTCCAGCCTGCCTTAGCTAACGTCACACACGTTGTGAGCAGCCGCAGCTTCTTTTATCACACCATCCCTCTCCTCCCAGAGCTCCCTCTTCTTTCCAGCCAGCTTCCCACACAGCCATCACTCGACACTGCATTTGAGCTACATCCCAATTAAAGTTGCCCCAGACGGGCAGACAATCTCATCACTAACACCTCCTCCCTCCCTTCCTTTATACCTTTGTGGAGGAGTTCTGCTCGTTAGTCACTTTCCTTTTTCCCCACCTTCAAGCCGTCCAAACCGAAGCCCTCCTGCTCCTCTGATGAAAAGGAGGCATTTAATTGCCATGTGACGAGTAGTTGCTATGGAGTCGGCTCCGAGTTGCACTCGTGATTAAGCCCTGAAGAGCATAATTACATCTCAAAGCTCACATTTCTGCTTCTGTATGTTCACCCTGCCTCCCACCCCTATGTCCACTGCAGCATAGATGATTTTGAGCGGTGTTTACTGGGTGCCCTGTCATTATAGCTGGATATGGTAGCCCTCCTCGCTGAAAGGAAGAATCAGGTAGAAATTCTCTGTTTGCGGTCCATCTAGATTCAGAGAGTTTTTAAACATGAGTGCACCTTCAGGCTGGCAAAATGAAATGCTTTAAGAACCCTGAAGGGAAATACGAAATTCTATAAAACATTAACAATGTAATGACAGCTACTCTGCACTCATTATTATCTTGTGTGGTTCTAGAGGTTTGAATGGCATTTACCAGGCAGAAAGTTGCTGTTGAGTTACTACTCATAATAATACTTGGAATTAAAAGTCAGGACACATTAGCCTCCACTGCTTCACTCTTGACCAATGGGTCAGATTTCATGAAACTGCATTGCTGTACTAAACTGTTGGAATGTGCCTTTAAATACATCCTCATAGACTGCTAGATCCCACTGCCAACGTTCCTTGTCTTTCTCTCTGCTCAGCCCTCCTGCTGCTGCTGCTATCAGGGATCAGGGATAAAAGTTAAATTTGTTATTTGATAGAATCTAATCAAATAAAAGCTGTGAAGTAAACAAACACATTATCGGCAAACTGTTTAGTTGTGCGTTCTGAACAAATTAGTCTGATAATTCATTGCCAAGATAATCAGTCAAAAAGAACTGATTTGACTGAATTGACTTTGCAGTCAGTCAGACAGGAAGGCTTTCAATTAACGCTTGCCTGCTGTATTCTTCTTTTTTTCATTTTTATACACAAATCATTTGGGTTAAATCTTTCATTTTTTACCCTTTCAAAAATCTGCTGCTGCCCCCACGCTTTTTTCCCTTCCAGTGCATCCAAATGCACTTTTCATCTGCTTTAAGATGTATTATAAATGTTCCTTTCATGTTAATGAGGGGATAATGAAGTCCCTCAATAGCATGACTGAAAAGTGCCGCGCTCCTTTAATGAAGGCTTTAAGTTGGCATATTTGATTTGTCTAATTTATTCTTCAGAGATTTTCTATTTGAAGATTTAATATTGAAAAGAGCGACTTGAAAGGGAAAAATGCAGGGCTTTTAGTGGAGGAGTTATTTTGAATGGGTAATAGGCATTGATCGGCCTTGCTGAATTGTCTCTCTGTGGTAAATACACTGGAAGGTAGCAGGCAGTGCTCCTGGAGAGAGCCTTTCAGACTAATTAGGGCAGATTTTCAAAGACAGAGCAGTAAAAACACCTGAGGAGAGGCAGGCAAATATTAGCTGGATGGAAAACCGACTCAACTGTCAGGAATCTTCTTTACATGTCTTTGAACTGTCATAAGTTTAATCACAAAATCAAACATGAAAGCAATACGGAATACACATAAAATAATGTGCTCTACTTTAGTATCTTCTACAAGACGCATGTAATAATAACGCCTCTGGCCATGGCTATCACCAGCACAGAGGCATAAAAACACTATGTGGTCACTCATAGATAGATATCATATACAGTACCACTCTACATACTTTATTCAAAATGTAAATGGTTTTAATTATTCATTTTTCTTATTATTATTATCTTGTTATTAACAATATAATGCTATTATGGTTATGGTGGTTATGGCCCTTTTATGTCAAATCACTACCTGCTTACAGTCTTAGTTACAGCTTTTCACATTCAGACATTTAAATATACACTTTCATGTACATGAACATATGGTTCAACTGCTGAGCCAAACCTGAGTGCAGCCTCATTTCCAAATCAATACAGTGTTAATAGAGCTGAAACAATTAGTTGAGTAATGAGTCAGTCAATGAACAGAAAATTAGTTGGCAACACATTTTGAAAATGGATTAATTACTTCAGCTGTTTAATCAACCAAAACTGACAAACATCCTCTGATTTCAGCTTCTTGATTGTGAGGACTGTTTTATATCTTTATACTTGAATATGTCAGTGGTTGGGTCTCTACAACAAAGCATTTGAAAATGTTTTTTTTACCTCTGAACTGGTAGTGGACTTTTGATGTACTAAATTAATAACAACAGAACAATTATTTATCTCTTAAGAGTATCAGCTGCTACAACAGTTCATCTGGTATCAAACTGATATTTGATGTCCAGCTTTACATATTTCTGAATACAGTGATAGTTAGTGCACCTCAGTATTCCCCATTACTCATGAGTTTTTTCTCTTTCTCTCCAGCTATGAGGCTCTGCACAGAGGAATGTCGTGTCCTGGGTCACTCAGATCAGTGCTGGATGCCCCCACTGGCCTCGCATCCCTCGTCCTCCTCTGACTACCGCAGCAACCTCTACATCCCTGGGGAAGAGTCCCACCAAGCCAACGACCCATCGCAGGAAAAGATCCCGCAGCCCTGCACCGACACTGGGACTGCCCGTAACCAAAGCTTCTCCACTTTTGGCAAAGACCTGGGTGCTGAAGATGGGGGAGAGGAGGAAGGGGGAGAGGACACTAGGAACGAGGAAAGAGATGAAGACCTATGTGGAACCACGTCACTGTTGTCAGAGATGAGCAGTGTGTTCCAGAGGTTGCTGCCCCAGGGTCTGGACTCATATGTCCAGGTCAATGAGAACCAGAAGGGGACTAGCCTGAGCGGGGTGGGTGTACCGATCACTGGATCTTTAGATCGCAGGAGGGGCCATCTGCCAGGCAAGCCCAGCCCTTCTGTCCACCAGCAGGGCGTGGCAGCCTGGGCTGCCAACACCCACTTCCAGAATCCAGGAAGCAGCATTGGCCCATCTGGACACCACCAGGGAGGCAGCTACCACACCCTGAAGCCCAGCACTAAGCTCAGCTCCCAGAGCTGCAGCCAAAAGGGCTCGCAGGCGCCCAAAAACAGTCCTCAGAACAGCGGCCACACACCTAAACCCCACAGCAGCCCCCTGCTCACGGCGCTGGTAAGTCCCTCTCTAGTGCAGCCTTCCACAGCTCCCGTGCCAATATCAGTGCCGCTTCCCGGGCCCTCCTCCAAGTGGCTGCCTGCCATGGAGGAGATCCCAGAGAACTACGAGGAGGACGATTTCGACTCGGTGCTCAGCCACCTTCAGGGCAAACGCAGCGACAGCCGACACGAGCTGGTGGACGCCAGCGAGCTGGTGGCCGAGATCAACAAACTGTTACAGGATGTCCGGCAGAGCTAGACTTCCTGTTTCTAATGTTAATTATTTATTCACCACCCACTGACTGCTTCCTGTTACTTTCAGAGTAAAAGTGAGGGGCTGTGGGTGGCAAAAAGACAGAAAAGTAACGGAAATGAGAAACAAAGACAAAAAACAAGACCTGCAATTGTCGTTAAAGTTGCATTTCTAATGTAATAAATGTGTTTTGTGAATGCTAAATATCCAAAAAATGTTTGTAATTGCTGGTTTGGTACACAATGTACACTATGTCACTGTATTTATCTTTGTATTTTAAAAATACATTTGTATACTTATATTTATAAAAAAAACTGTATATAAACTTGATCAGAAGTCTATTTTTATATTTTGAATGCATGTTAAGTACTAAAGCATTGAATCAAGTCTTTGACATGCGATCCACATTCTACGTATTTAAATTGTCTTTTGTATTGTGATTCTTTTTTTTTATTTGCCACTATGATATGTATACATGAATATATTAATGAATTAATGGAATTAATTGGGACACTTGTCTTTGTGGTCTATTTTGGGGAAGGGGACAAACACAAATAAAAATATTAATACAAGAAATATTATTCAGTATGTGTGGTTTATATGTGTATGAGTTAGGCTTGTTCACGTCACATGCTCTTTCTTAAAAGTTATTTTGTCCAAAGGTGTCGGCTTATAATCAAATTACCACTTTTCTATATGCCTCTTGTGGTGACGCCGGTTTCTGAGTTGCTGTTTAAAAATTTGGGAATTAATTTCACCTCAAACTACAGTATGCCAGTATTTCAGAACAATGCTATGACAGACAAATGTTTTGTTGAGACAGGATTAAATTTTCTTTCTCAGTACTGAAATTTTTAGTTAATTAACATATTTGTCAATCAAAACTAAATTTCAATAACTTACATAATCAGTTCATTGTTTCCAGTGTTACCTTGGCCAATGATTTCACACTCTGCAGACTAATGTATGTATTAATTGCATACATTAGTCTGTTTGTTTATCAGTTTAATTCAATTCAATTAAACTCAGAACTCAAGATTATGATGTCCACTATAAAAAGGGTGACACAAAAAAACAAAACAACCCCTGTGGTGGATTTACCCTTTACTAAACCCACCGTCAGTCTCGACTTTCCCATCAAAAGACTTGGTTCTTGTCTGTGTTTTGTACGACTCGCTCCTGCTCGTATGAGAAAACGCTTTGAAACATTTGCACAAACACTAAATGACTTGATGGAGCCTGGATTGTCGTCTCGGCTCAGGAAAACAAAGAGAGGCTCTGCGTTCTGTCAGCAATCTCCGAGCCACTTGAATTCACAAAACAAAAGGATTTCTTTTGGCTGATGGGGGGAAATGTGCTGTGGAAGCAGATGGAAATAACTGTTGTGAAGAGACACAGAGAGGTGGTGAGAGTTTCATGGGGAGGGGGGGAGGGGGGGTTGGATTCGATGGAGACGCCTCCCTCCTCTGTTGCCTTAACACAGCTAGATAATGGGTGACACCTAGAGGTTCACTATGTGCACTGTAAACCAGTGATCCAGCGCCTGGCACTTACCGCCACACTACTACTCCTACTAGGACTAGCAACACCAAGCCCTGACATGAAAGCAGAGAGGGGAGAGACAGAGCAGACAACCAGAGAGAGCCCCCTGGAGGGAAATTCACCAAACTGCAGCTTTGAGAGAAAACACCTGCAGGAGAAACCAAACACCCACAAAGCAAACAGAAGACGTTGGTCACGTTTCTGTCAACATACCAAGTCCAAAGTATATTTTATTGCCCCACCAGGACAAGATAGATTTATTTGTCTCATTATTAAAAACAATAAACAATGAAAACTGCAGTATACTACTACGACTACTATAATGATAATAATATTCACTATTTATATGTCCAGGTAGCATTATTTAGTCCAGCTGTGACAGGATAGTCACATAAATTGTTAAAGAAACAAATCACAAACTGAGATCATTGTAAAGAAATTGTTGCCTTCTTCAGAATAATGAATATAAGATAACATTTCTACAATCACGGCTTCTGTATCCTCCTCAGTGCACTGCTGGACTGTTCATCTTCTAGTCACCATTCTTAGAGAGCTAAAAAAAAAAAGCTAGCACAGAATGTAACCTACTCTCTCCATTATTCTTTTTCTAACCTTTGTGTTAGTCTCAGGTTTGTGGTTACACATTCACTGGTCTTGGGTCTACTGGACCCACAACACTGAATTGAGACAACTCAACTTTTCTTTTTTTTTGTCTTTATTGGACAGAAAATAAAAAGACATGCTGGATAGTATATTAGCATAAACACAATGACTTCACCACAGAAACAAATCTACGCCCCTTTAAGCACCACATAAGGGACAGACTATTTTATTTACATAGCAGCATGATTTATTTCAACATGTTTTCCCAAAGCTTAGACAAAGAAAATATATGATTGATTGAGAAAAACCTTTCAATTGAAAATATATTAAATAATGTTACAGTAGACATTTATTAAAAGTCAAAATAAGTCATCAAATTAAAAATTATTTTGTAATGTCATACAATGTAAAATACATAAAACCATATTAACATAACATTATTTTGTTATTAAGAAAACATTACATATCATTTCAGATTGTACATTGAACAGACTGACTGGCTGAGGGTCTCTCTCACCCTCTTCATCAGTTTCATTGTAAGACTCCAAATTGACATGAGACATGATTCCCATTTTCAGAATATTCCTCATCTTCCCTCAAAGCTTGTCTTTTATCCAAATTCTGTTGAATGGCATACTGTCATGGCCTGTTGCCTTACTCATCAACAAGGAATATATAAAGAGTCAAATTTTTTCCTTCTAGCAGAAAAACCTATTTTGTGTTGGTTGGACTATTGCAATCCCTACTTCACTGGCCTAAAAAGACTGTAGTGAGACTGCAAATTACTGCTATTAACCCTACTGAGGAAAAGATAAAGACAAAAATAAAGTAATCACATCACACCTGTTCTCGGTTTGCATTGGTTACTGTACCAGCTAGCTTCAAAATTGAATACAAATGTAGATTTTTCTATAAATTGCTGCTGTATCTACCCATTTAGTGTGAAGCAGAGAATTCTTACTTAATCATTCTCAGAGTTAAAATACAAGCTGGTGAAGCAGTCTTCAGTTTTTATCATCCCCACCACTGGAATCTTTTACCACACTGCATTAAATGTGCTCCAACATGGATGGACACTTTTAGTTGCAGTAATAGAGTAAATTAAATAAGAGAGACGAAGAAAGAACAAAGATATTTTCTTTTTAGTTTTTTTTTGCCTCTGCAAACTGATGTTCTCTGCTTAAGTGGAGGCAGAATGAGAGAGCGAGCATTATTGAGAAAGAGGGAGGGAGTGTCAGACAAATAGAAGGTAGAGATGGAAAGAGAGAGAGGGGTAGAGAGACATAACAGCCTTTTTTTCTCATGTCACATCACACACACACACTTTGTGTACTATCTCATCAGTGCAGGTCCTCTTTGTGTGACAGCAGGAATGAAGCCAACAATGTTACTATTGTCACTGATACACAGTGTTTATGCAGAATGTAAGAATGTGTGTGTGTGTGTGCGTGCGTGTGTGTGCGCACCTCCGGTATGTATCATGATGGATGTGTTGCCATTACCAGTTTTGCATTGACTGTCTAACCAACAGAGATCGGACAGCAGCAGATTGATTACATTTATTCATCTTGTTGAGAACACTCGGGGATTTTGGATGCACTTATTTCATTTGTCAGATGGACATGATTTCTCTATGGAGCTTCTGTGGAGTGACATCACTAAACCTAATGTTAGTCCTAAACACTCACAATTACAGGGGGCTATCCCCAATCAGATTTGTCTAAACAGTGGGGAAATGCTGCAGAATGTGATCACCAGCAGCAGAGCCGTCGCCAGGGTGATACTGATACCGTGGCTGTTTGAATGATGGTATTTAAAGACAATTTTAAGCAAACACCAAAAAAGAAAGTCTCTGCTACGTCATGTTTAAAATGATTTGGAATTTCTTATTTTCTCATTTCTTCTAATTTTCTTATTCACTAAAAAGTCTATAGAGGGTTTTCCTTCAGAAATAAAGTTCTTGCAATAAACATGGAGGACATCAGTGCATGGTCCTTAAATACTGTGGCCCTGACAAGTCCTGAGGTACCAACCAGGTCAAAAGGAAAGTGATATGAAGTGTGTTCACAGGGGAAGAAATCTGTTTATCACTTTACACACCATGTCTATATTTTCCTCATGGTCCACCCCAGGCTCCACTGGAGGTGTAGATTGTTACTATTCACTATGGATCTGTCAACATACCCACACTCACTGTATTTGAGAGACTTCAGGTGCCTACATATGTGACAGAGTTTCATCTATTGCCTGTGTACAGTAGTGTTCTCGAGCTGCACCATGGCACACAAGAAGGCACTACAAAGGGTCATTAATATGGCCCAATAAATCATTGGTCACCCTCTTCCCTCCCTGAAGGACCTGAACAGCACTCGCTGTCTCAAGAGGGCACGCAGCATCTTACAGGACTGCACACACCCAGGACACCGGGTGTTGAGGTCACTGACTAACAGACTCAAGGACAGCTTTTACAACAGGGCAATAGCCTTAATCAATGCTAAAATCTGACTTGATTAGGACATTTTTTGGGCAATAATGTGCAATGAACAATGTGCAATTTATTTATTATTTATATCTTTTTTGCACAAAATTATTAAAGGACAGTATTTTTATAATTTTGTTGTACTATTGTACTAAGTATGACTGTGCAATGACAAAAAAGAGTTATCTTATCTTATATTACCTACTGACCATTTTATGGATTGTGAGACTGAAAAAGAATCAGCCACAGGATTAAAACCACTGGGTGGTCTTAATGTTGTGGCTCACCTGCAGTTTGACAACCAGGCTCAATGAAGATCATGTCAACTGTGACAATACACTGGATGGAATGAATAGAAGACTCAACATGCACTGGTGCTGAAAAAGTTCAAAAGAGTCACAGATGTGGTGAGGGTAAAAAATCATTATTGAAAAGAATTTTTCCTAATATTCTGAATATAGGTCAAACGCTGTGTTCAAATAAGTGTGATTCAACTATAGGTTCTTCTCATTATGTATCAGTATTTTACAGATGGGATACCTGCTTCCTACTACGGCTGTGTTCACATGACAATTTTTTTTATGTTCATGGTTCAGTGATGCAAAACAAACAAAAAATCAAATCAAATCTGATTCAATTGGGGACAAAAAAAGATCAGATTTGGGGTATTTCAGCTGGATTGTGGACGTAGCCTTACAGGTTTAAAACTGAATGCGAGTGTCAGGATAAAGCTTATGTGTATTATCTTCTTTTATTTGCAGCACATCACAATGGTCTCAGGTAGAGCTCAGGTAAGTAGCAGAGTAACTGAGAATCTCTGAGCTAACAATACTAATATGTCCAAAATCCAGTATACAGAAACAGGAGGCACCTGAACACACCATGGTGACAGCAAAGTCTAAATAAGTAAGCAATAAGCATTACTTAATTATTCCCCATGGATAAACTGTTGTTGGACAGCTGCATATAGATGATGGTGCTACTACAGGGCACCAGTGTCCTGACTAAAGACACCTCGACATGTGGCCAGGAGGAACTGGGAGTCAAACCACTCACCCTGGACGTGAACAAATCCTTTACTTTGTAAAACACAAGTGCTCTTGTACATGAGGGATTTCAGTTTTTGTAATGTGCTACAACACAAAGAGAACATGTTGGGAAGCTACAGTCAGTGTATTAATGTGTGTGTGCAGTAAATGCAGCAGCACTGTAGTGCGACAGACAGCTTATAGTCACAGTGGGAGGTGTGCTGTCAGAACACACACACACACACACATATGCACACACACACACTCTCTCACAATGGGAGTGCTTGCAGTGGTTAGATAACAGACCATCAGCTGAACAATACCGGTGTGTGTGTGTCTGTGTGAGAGAGAGAGAGTGTGTCTTATTATCACAGTGTGTATGTGTGTCTTTATTTTTTCATGTCGTCCATTTTGAATTCTTGGTTGCTTTGTGTAAAGATGTGTGTGTGTGTGTGTGTCACACATGAGTGTACATGTCCTTGTTTCATTGTGTGGACCAATTTAGTTGGATACCATCACTGTGGGGACATTTTGACTGAAGGACTGTTTGAGGGTTCAGGTTAGGGTCAGGGGTAGGTGTAAGAATCTAGGCGATCTCACATCTACAAGAAGACAAATATGTGTGTGTGTGTGTGTGTGTGTGTGTGTGTGTGTGTGTGTGTGTGTGTGTGTGTACTCATGGTCGATATATGTCCAGTAGGCATCTGCTTTGATGCACCTGGGCTGTGCGTGAGCAGCAGTGAGGCAGTGTGATGGGCAGTGGAAATGTGTTTGTGTGTTTCCGATAGGGCTCAATAAGCCAGTGTAATCTCCCTGTACATGGCAGTAAACACCTTGCTGGCTTGCTGGCTACTATCTGTGGACACAGTGGGGCAGCCCACAGCAGATTAGCTTGATATAACTGCCTGTGTGTGTGTGTGAGTCCGTGTCAGACATACAAAGTTGATGGAAGTTAATCTTCTCTAACCTTAGCTGCACAGTATTTGGTTTTAGAGAGTGGGTTTTTTCTGCAGTAGCCAGTCAATTATAGAGTTAGAACAATACTTGTCAGACATGAAAGGATGCTAAAATAAGTTCATTATATCTATTTCATCTCTCTTTTCAGTCTCATTAGCTAAGAAGTTTTGGCTGCTAACTGTGTTACGTGTTTGCTGCTGCTCTGCAGGTCGTAGACAGTAGGTTTCTTGAGATTTGTGAGACCCAACGGCAGAGTAATGGTGTTCAAACCAGAAACGCTGAGCTGCAACCCACCGACACACTCAGAGGTTTGTGTTCTACGTTTCCTTCATCTTTTGCGTCTTTATCTTACAATACAACTTCCTCCTCTGCCCTTAGTGGACAAGAGTCATAACTCCACATGGCTGCTAGAGGGCGCTGATATGCTTCTGGGGACTTGGGGTTATGAGTGGCTGCAGTGGAAGGCTACGTCTTTTGCCCGTTGTTTTAGTCTCAGACTAATGAGGACATGGTTGAAATGACGAGGACCATCTTCTCTTTGGAGTTTATCTATTCTCAACAAGGCTTTTTCTTAAAAACACATTGGAAAGAGAGCTGGTAATCTTATAGTCAGGGTTGCCATATTTGGGCAAATGCACTAATTACTAGTCACTACCAGTGTAAAAGCTAAAATGTATCTGGGTTCTGAGAATAATGTCAAATCAGAAACTAAAGCTGCATGGTTAGATACCACAACCTGTAAATGCAAACTGTTATTTTGTAATATGCACCTTCAAAGGCAGATAGTTCACATCCACCGAGTGCAGTATTCCCCCAGTCCCACATAATCAGAGTTCCGAGCTGCTGCTGGCCACTGTGCAGTTCCAGCATCAGCAGTAGCTGAAGAGCAGCGTGACTGATCTGTGTCACACTGTGTGTGTGTGCCAGCATGTTACTCACCTGAGTCACAGTGTAACGTGAACAAGAGCATACCCTGACTTGGCAAAGTATAGCTCTGCACTAACTAACCTGTCACGCTGCATACATTTTTCCATGCAGCACTACATCAACAGCACCTGATTAATTACCAAACAAACCCTTCTCCCTGCCAGAGAGATACAGACACTGCCGCTAATGAATTAATCTGCTAACAAAGCTGCCTCGCATATTAATAAAGTCATGTTCATCAGGCGCCATGAACCCAGCTCACACCTTCTATAAAGCTGTGTGCAAGGGCGACAGGGAGTGTGTGTTTGTGTGTGTGTGTAAAATCACAGGCTGACCCCGTGTGATGAGGATCAACTGTGTTTAAAGCTGTGTGTAAAGGCAACAGTGCTTTTTTTAAGCACAAAGGCAAAAGGCAAAATAAATGTATAGTAGTCATGTTACTAGCATGTGTCTGTGTGTGTATGTGTGTTAGGAGCAAATGTTTGCACTTTCACAAACACACAAACACACCTAATATATTAAAAATATGACAAGAGTGTGTAGTCGCCCTCTCACTGTGTGTGTGTGTGTTTGGATAAATCACACATTTTTTTCATCCCACTAGATGGAGCTCTTCCTTTTCCTCAGGAGCCTTCCCTCACTCTCCGCTCTGCTCCCTCCCTGTGGATGTGGCTGCCAGCTCTCTGAATAAAGCATCAAATGGATCAGCGGCGGAATAACAAAAGGATGGATATGATCCCTCGATATCCCCTCTTTCTCCAACTCTGGCCTCCTTTCCAACTGGCACCAGCATGTGTCTCATATCTGGCGTGTGTCTCTGTTCTGATTTAGGCGGATTACATTTACACCTGGTGTTAAAATGCATCCCCGGTATACACACTTAAATCGGATTTCTCCTCCCCTTTGCCAAAGCCTCAACAGATTGCTGCGCACATCTGTTATCGTTTTCCCTTTTTACACCACCAGCAATGCATAAATGATGAGTTCAACTGTGAGACACGGTTTACGCACCTTTTCTGCTCCAGATCGACTTCAGTCACAGGTGGAGCTGGTCTGGCACAGCACTCGACTGTAGAGCGCTTGCATCAGAAACAACAGTGTGTGTTGCTATACATGCTTGTGTTGGTATAATTAAAATAAACAGCGCTTTTTCACACTACTATACTCAGAGCTGGATGAATGTGCTATGAAGCCCACAGGCAAAAATAACCTTTGGAGCCTCTGTTCACCCTCATTTCCACTCTATGTGCATTGTGCATATAGTGCTTAAGTATAATTGGTTTTTTAGTCATTTGATTAAATTCATCTGGAAATATGTACAGTTAATGTTAACACTAACTGGAAGAACAGAGGACTTGAAACCACACTGGGGGCAACAGGATTAATGACATTTTGACACATTGAAACACTGAAACATTAACAATGCACAGGCTACAGCCACTAATATCTTCAACCAGTCAAGTGGACTGTGAGTTATCTCATTTTTCCTGCTGTTTTATAACATTTTTACATCTTCATTAGGTGTCAACACACACCGGTGCAAATGTTGCGCAAATAATCAGGAACGTCTACGTGCATGTGCACATTTGCTAGCACAGCATGCGCACTCCTCCCTCACAACACTAAAGTTCTGGGTTGGAACCTGAAGCCATTCTGAGTGCAGTTCAGTGAGCTGTCCTCGCTGGGTATCTGTAGGTTTTCTCCAAGTACTCTGGTTTTCCTCCCTACAATCCAAAGACATGCAAGTTAGGGTAACTGGTGGTGGCCAGTTTAGCTGTTTACAATACGGATCCAACGGATGGGGATTGGTTCGCATATTTCTTAGCTGGAGCCTGAGAGTGTGGCTGCTGAACTTGACCTGAACCAGTCAAACATACTGTATTTCATGTCCAAACTCTGCAAGACAAAGTGCTCTTTTATTTGTTGTATTTGACTGAACATTGTGAAGAAGTTAAAGAAATACAACAGGATATGTCACAGCATCACAGAATCAGTGTCAACACTGATGAAACAACAAATCTTGTATGAAACAAGTGGCTGGTATAATTTTCTGGCACATGTACAGTTGGTGTTTTAGGGCTGGGGATACAAGTTTTCTGCACGTCCGTAGGGAGTCCGTAATGTCAAAATTTATGTCATGACTATGGACATGGGCACGCAGCTACAGTAAGTATGAATGGGCCTTGAACTGCCCATGGATATGAATGTCAGTGTTTCTTTGTGTCACCCCAGTTACAGACTGGTGACCTGTCCATGGTGTACCTTACCTCTCACTCAGTGTCAGCTGGGACTGGCTCCAGGCCCATGTGAGCCTCTACAGAATAAGTGTATGTGCAGGACAAAGATACACTGGGACATTATATCCCAGTAATCCAGCAAAAGAAAGTAGGAAATTGTGATGCTCAAATGGTTTGAAGAGGAATTATGAAAAATGACAACAACCCTTTTACATTTGCATGCACTCAGGGAGTCTTTTTAATTTGCAGATTTGGTTCCAAATTAACAAAATCCTGATGGATTTGAGTTACAACTGATAGACAGTTTGGAATGCCAGAATGGGAAGATGAAAGATGGTGAGTGAGTGGGCCAGAGTCTGTATCTGGACGGGGTCTGCAGGAGGAGAGCTCCTCATGAGCTAGTGATGTGTTGCATTGTCTTGGATCTCAGCTCCTCCTTGTCTCTCAGGTGGGAGACTCTTGTAGAGTTTCATTTGGTCTGACTGCCAAAAAGCATCCTCTCACAAGGATGCAGAGTCCTGGAGGGGTAGTCAGGGTCTAGGGAAAAGCGATTCTTCTTCTGAAAGTTGCTACTCTTTTGATTGAACATGTGTGACATTTGCAGGATTTCTAATATTGCAAGTGTGAGTATAGATTAAGAATTGTAAGAGTTATACAATTCCAGTTCTTTGTCTTTCTTTTTCTTCCCTCCTTTCTGTTGGAACCATGTGCGTTGTCTGTGTCTGTCCATTTCAAGTGTTCCGGTCTGTGTTACTGGGACAGGATGTGCAGTACGTCTTGGTCCTCCTTGTTGTTGGTGATAACTTCCAAGCTGTCTCCCACTGTGGTGAAGATCCAGCCTGACAGGCAGTCCTGTCTGCTCTTTTAACTGACTTTTCCCTACACTTGGCGATTTTTCATTATGGTGACTGACTGTTGATTGACAGGTGGATATTTGTCAGACTGGGCTTTGGCTGGGTTTAACTCTAGCAGGCTGATGTAGTGGAGTGAATACTTTGTGCCCAGGTGTCTCATCCTTCCTCTTTAATCCATCCTTGATCACAGTGTCTTGACAAACACACTTACATAAGCCCCAATTACAGTCTGTGCCTCATTATGGAGAAATACAACAACTGACACACAGCAACAGACACTGTTTCTGAACATACTGAGTTAATGTGCAGATGAATTTTAACTCTGATTAAAGGAACAGTTCACTCATATGGCAAAGAAGTACACTCATTTGTGCTCAGTAGAACACAGTTTTGATTTTATTTGCCAGTTTTGAATTCCCAGATACCCCTCTCTGAGATTTCTGCCTGCCACCCAAATATAATAAAGCTGATATTTAATATGTGGTGCCCACAGCACTGAAAAATGACAATAAAAATATAAGAGCCAACTGCCATTTTCATTATATAATAAATAAAATAGAGATAAATGCCAGTAAAATTTGTCATATGTAAATAAATATTTATTTGGAGGCACAAGGTTACAGTGTCTCTGACAGGGAAGATGTTTTTGCTTAAATATATCAATTATTGATACTGCTATGGGAGTAAAAAGAAACATAAGGAAACATAAATGTTTGATTCCATCTTCAATCACCTGGTAAAAAAAAAAAGCTACTATGTCTTTATTGAACAAGACAATAAATATTCAAATTGCTGGTGGAGAAAGTAAGTGAACCCTTGGATGTGATATCTGGGTGAACAGCATAGCCCCAACTCACGATGCTGCCTCCACTGTACCTCACCTCTTGTATGGTGTTTTCCTGTTGGTATGCTGAAATTTAACTCCATCAATCCTTTAAATCCATCAACATTTTCCCTGTAGTTCTGTGAGAGGTGTTTTCTGGCAAACTTCAGTTGCACAGTGATGAGTTATTTTGTGGGGACTGGCAGCTTTCTCCATGGTGTCCTGCCAACATGCTCCATGAACCACACACACACGCATGATTTACACATGACAGAAGGGAGTGGCAACCAGCCCCAATAATTTCCTAACACATTTAGATGTTACTCTACTTCTTCTTTTCTCATTAAATATTGTGCGTTGAGCATTTGGTTCCATAGAAGGACTAGCCCATCTCATTATAACAAAATTACGAGAAGAAATAGTTCATGGTTGAAGCTGGGAATAGATCAGTAACAACAGGTTGATCATGTGTGGTTAAGAGAAAAAGTAATAGGTGAGTAGTAGGTTGGGAGTACAATAAACAATAAAACTAAAAAGCCAACTTACTCAAGATATATTTTCTCAGATGATTGTTTACAGATGTTGATTTATAATTTTTAGGATTGTTAATTGATGAATCACTTTTATTTTTGAAGCAAAACACAACCAACAACCAAAACACACACAAAGTGAAAAACTACATATAACACAGACAGCAATGGAAATGTAACAGATGCCAGATAGCCTACCTCTACACCACCTTTGGCTATTTTAATCACAGGCAAACCAAACTGTAACAGTGCTAGAGCATGATCTCTTTCAATTCATTTTTTCAATTCAACTTCATTTATCTAGCGCCAAATCATAACATAAGTCAACTCAAGGCACTTTACAGTGTAAGGTTTAAGACCTTACACATTATATAAATATATACAGAATAATGTAGAAAACCCAA
>JAUMHL010000002.1:766564-779544 GCA_032362345.1 Sandelia bainsii | reverse complement strand
CATTGTTCTTTTTCATCATTAGAGGTCATGAACCGCCCTTTGTCTCTTCCCTCACCTAGGACCAGTTTGCCTTGGGTTACCCTATCAGGGGCATGAAGCCCCCGACAACAGAGCTCCTAGGATCACTGGGACACGCAAACTCCTCCACCACGATAAGTTGGCGGTTCAAGAAGCCCAACAACCCTTAACAGAAATAATGGTTAAGAAAAAGGATGGATGGATGGATGATTTTATCAGAAAAGAGCCCTGACACCAGTTGTCAGTTTACTAGATATACTTTTGTTTAACGTCTACACAGCAGTCCTGCAATGAATCCTCCTGCATGGAGAAGCTGCATTGTGGATGATGTATTGGAGTTTGTGCTGCTGTTGAACTGCACATTTTATATAGAGGTGTTCTGTAGTTTAGCCTTACCTCACCAAAGCAAATAGAGTGGACAATACAAATAGCTCCTGCTTGGGACTTTTTGTTATTTGAGTTTGTTTCGATGACATTTTCACTAAAACACAGGTATCTTTAAAAGAATCAATCATTTCCCAGCATTTGAGTGTTTCCTGTTATCTCAAGCATCATTCTCTGCAGTCCATCTGATCGAACTGAACATGCTCGGTATGAGATCACCTTTACTGAAAGGTAGTCAGGCCCAGCTGTGGTCTGATGGAGGATCCTCCTCTCCCACAGTCAGTCAATATGTTTTTATTATAACTATGTCATATCAGATATGTGACAGATAAATCATTGTGTTGTGATGTGAGAGGAATTCACTCAACAGTCTATAAACCTGACAGTGAAACCTGTTTCTTTATGGTACCCTGTGGAGTTTTTGCCAACAGAAATCTCAGACAAATAATTCAAAACCTTGATAAATAAAAACACAAGTGGATAGACCACAACAGATGAGAAATGCTGTTTGTTTTTGCAATAAACCTCCATGTTCAAATATTAAGAGATGTTAACACTGTCGGTGTGTTACAAAAAATCACAAAATACTGTTTATGCAGGACCTTATGCTAACTAATACTTATTTATTAATACTAATACATAGTTTTTATTTTGTGTATCTCATAATAAACAGTTTCAAACAAAATCTAACAAACCAAAGACAGCATGAGCTACCACAAGTTTGAAATAGCGATTTTATTGCATTTTTATGTAAATATGGAAAGAAATACCTACTAGGAAAAAGTATCTTCCCACTTATTTACTATGTTAAAAAAAGCTGCATTGATCATGAATTGATCTGGGAAGGTTTAAAAAGCTGTTTCTAAGGCTCTGAGACACAGATCTGTAGTGAGAGACACATCTACAAATGGAGAAGACTTGAAACAAGTCTTCCTAGTAGTACCCGACCTTTGAAAATTATTGCAAGAGCACAACAACGACTCATCCAGGATATCACAAAAGATCTCTCAGCACAATAAAGACCATGTGTCATAATTCTACTATCCACTATACACTGGATAGAAATGACATGGGGGATTGGTGAGGCAAAAACCACTGCTAACCCAGAAGAACATTAAGGACATGAATTCTGAAAGGACACTAGATGACCCTTAGATCTTCCTAAAGATGTGAGGGTAATCAGTCCATTATGAGTCCATCAGCCTGAGTCAAAAGTTGAACTCTTTGGAAGACAGGGATGTAAACCAAAACAAAGTATTCCAATAATAATTCAATAATATAACATCATACCACACGATACCCACATTGCAGTGAGGACGCTTTGCTGCTTCACAGCCAGGGTGACTTGCCATAATTGAGGGAAACATGAATTCTGATCTATACCAGAGAATCCTGAAGGAGAACATCAGCAAGACAATGATCCCAAGCATAAAAGTAAGTTGTCCCCTGAATAACTCAAAAGGAATAAAATTTTCTTTTGCTTTGGAGTTTTATGTATCGGATACATTTTTTAGTTAAAAAATAAATTATTATTTCAAAGTTGCTCAGATTGGCTTTGTCTTCTGTTAGACTTAGTTTGAAGATCTGAAGCTGTTTAGTATGAGATACACACAAAAAGTGAAGAAATCAAGAGAGGTTGAACATTTTTTACTGCACTGCAGTACTTTGTAATGATGTTTCTGCAACTGAAACCAGTTTGTATTCTGTTTTTCACTTTACATAGTAAAGAAGACATTGGAGAGGAAAAACCCCCTTTAACAGAAGAAACCTGCAGCAGAACCAGGCTCAGGGTGGGCGGTCATCTCCCTCAACCGATTGGGGTGAGAGGTAGGTGGAGAAAAAAAAGCAACAACAAGCAGCAGACAAAACACTGGGCAGGTTGGTAGGGCCAACATACAGCTCCAGGGCCAGGGATATTTGCAGAAAGGTACAGAGAGAGGGAGACACCAAGTACTTCAGTAGGCTAAACACACTACTCTATTACTTTTTGACCTCTGATAGCTAAATCATTGCCAGGGACTGTAAACAGCAGTGACTGCCATGGGGTCCAAAAATCTGAGACCATATCACCAGATGAACAATGGCTTCAACATGAACAAGCATCCGATGTGTAGGTCAGAACCACCATAGTGTCACCTGAATGTGCTTCAGTGGATACAATTCAAGAGACGTGACCTAGACGTCTGACCTAGAAATAGAGCAGAATCTGAAATCTTTCTTCTTCATTTTATACATGCTACTAAATTCTTAACCTGATGATTTCCAGGTTCACATTAAGGTATCACAGTAGTACAGGTTTCATGTGGTCTCAGACCAATGTATCTGTCAAATCAAATGAGCAGGATTTTCTCTCATATATGAAACAGAGATGAAGTTTCAGCTTTCGCGCACGTGATGTTAGCATATGAGCATTAGAATGCATGTCACACAGTCTCATACACCTTTCCTGGTTACAGCCTCTGACCCTCACATTGACACAAAGGCCATTCCCTCTTTACCTCCATGCTCTGCCTACTACTCCTTATCCCCTCTGTCTATTTCCTCTCATTTGTGCTCCACTACACCAAAACATGTTCTGCCGAGTCAAGCAGAGCCCTTTTCAATTCACTGCTTTTCTGATTCTTTGCCTCTCACTCTTTCTGCCAACCATCTTCTTCCTCTCCCTTTCAAAAACACACTTACAAATACCCAGCATGCTGTTTTCTCTAACGTCTCCTAGTATTCCTTTTACTTTACTACTCTTCTGCTCTCATCTTCTGCCTGCTATTATCCAATTTTGCAGCTTCTCTTCTTGTTTCCATTGTGTTTTATATTTATGCTTCTTTCAGACGTGAGACTTACAAGGAGCTCAACATCAGAATGAGCTTAAGTTCTCTGACAAAGACGACAACAGAAGTGCAAAAGTTCAGAGACAAAATACCTGTACAATATTTCTGCAACACTAACACTCGTGAAAACTATGTTTCTATCAAACAAAACTGGGAAAGAGGTTAGTCTTAATAGAGAGAAATGTGACAGTCACTTTAGAAACAATGTATTTATTAACCTTTAAGCCTTATTTAATGTTCGACTCTGTGAGACTCATTTTTTAAAAGGATCAACTAAATATTGTTTTAGCCAGACACTGATTGGCCTGTGAAGACCCCCAAAACACCCGCATCCCTGGATACTAATGAAGATTTGCACAGACAGACACACAGTTTCACATTTCAAGCACAGAAACTATTTTATCTCAAAATTTCTCAGAGCATTTCAGCTCTGTGTGTCACAGGAACAACCCAGAGAAATAGGGTTGCCTGTGAGGCTCCTTATCACTATTGATCAGTAAGGGAAGAGGCACGGCAAACGCAATTTCTGTTCAAGAGGCCACAGAACAGATTTTGGATGACAGGGAGGGAATGTCCACTTTAGAAGATGAGAAACATTCTGAAAATGAGGCTTATGTCTTGGTCATTTCGGAGTCTGACTTTGATGGAAAGGGTGAGAGAGAGTCTCAGCCAGCAGCCAGCCCGTACACTGACAGCCCCAGAGCCAGTCCGTCTGCAGCCTGCAGGTGGACAATGTGAATGTTGAATAATGGAGAAGCTTAAATTAAATTAAATGGTGCTCTTGCCCAAGGAATAAGCCACCCCACATTGCTGCTGATGGGATAAGGATGCAACAAGGACCAACACGGGTGGTTGTTACTCCTGTGCAGCAAATACAGTCAGAAGTTCTCATTCCAGAGAGCATCTAGAAAACGTACTGGACTGTTCTAATTTGGAAACAAAGATGTGGAGAGACATGGATCAAACTGATTCTCTCAAGGTTCTTCTCTGTGCTGGGATGTTCAAATCCAATGGAGACAGAAAGGCACAATACAGAAGTGTCAAGGGCAGCAAATATATAACACACACACACACACAGTCAAAGTCTGTCCCTCATGTGGTGTGTAGAGGAACATAGGTTTACATGTCTATGGGTTGTAGTCGTAGGTTTAGAAAGCCTATGCTGGTATGTACTATCCATCATGTCTTTCCATTTTCTGTCAAATTTTAACACGTTGACTAAATGTTATTGAAATGAAAATAACATCTATTCAGTTTTTCAAATAAACCTTTGTAGCTGAGGTGTAAAAAAACCTCAATTTCATAATCATGTCACAAACCAAAGTGTTTCTCTAACCTTAACTACAATGGTTTTCTTTCCTAAACTTAACCATACACAGGACTCAAGTTGAACTTGGTTCTGTGGTTTCAGACTCATACACTTCACTTCCATCCACCCCAACCACCTCCTTCCGCCTCATTCATTCAAATAATACATTGAATCAGAACATAATCCAGTCTCTGATTATGTTCCGTACAAAAATGTAATTTCTTTTGCAGTTTAGTTGTATAGGAACATCATTTTTAGGACAGAGTTTTAGTCAAAAGGATGGATTCAGTCACCAGGGGGGAAAAAACAAAGGAGCAACACAGTTATCATCGTCAGGAGTTTTTTTGTGTGTATCTTTTTGTTTTAATTTGACCACACTCAGCCATTTTTGAGGGAATGTGTGATTGTGACTGACCATGAGTACATAAAAGGACACATACATTTGTTGTTAGTCAAATTTCTCTCCATATGAAGAAGCTGAAATAAATCTTCCAACATATATATGCCATGTGAGTGATGAGGCTCTATCTTGGAACATGATATCCAGTTTTCTTGATAAATTGTGATGGATATCACATAATAGACTGAACTGACATTTCATATTAGCATTTACCTTTGGCCTCTCTTTTAATGACTTGTCGCAATGTCAGCCTGTTCCCAGACCTGAGTAATTAACTTTGAGAGTACAATGTTATTAATACCTACAGGAATACCAGCCAAAACAGTAAAAATAACGCACCACAATTATCCTTTTTCAAATAAGGCAGGTTACAGCATCCCACCCTTTTAATTTGTGTCTTTACTCTGTTTGGCTGTCTTTGTCTTTCCTCCCTGTTTCCCTGCTCTTCCCTATACTGTATGTTAAATTCCCACAGCCTCCAGTCTGATAGGATGACTGCTAAAAAATCTGAACCCAAAGCACGTGGAGGGGTTGTTGAGATGTTGCTCACCTCTCTTCTGTTGTTGCTGCTTTGGGAAATGTTTGTGTGTTAAAAAAGACAGGAGGATAATTGGCCTGAATATTGGATTCGATCTTTGTTTCCGGCAGAGGGAGTCAGCTGCAGTGTTTCCATTTTACATAAGCAAAATCTCATCTGACTGATTGTATTTCATTTTAATTCTAATTGTATGCCTTTTATAAAGCTTGCCTTTAGTACAAGAGGTCTCTAGAGAGGTGTGACCGCACTTTGAATGGAGACAAGTCATTACACAGCTACTATTCTGCAGCATTTTCATGTAATGATCTAATTATTTTGTCTTTGTAAATGATGTAACAGGATGCAACTAAATGGCCACCAGTATGTGACAGCTAAGACGGATGCTCATAGTGGTTGAAGAGATTGTAGAGTCACAGCATCAAGGTCCTTGATTGGTTTCTTCCCATAGTGCAAAGACAAATAGGGTGGTTGAGTTAGAAACATAGTATTAAGCTTTGTTTCAGAGTATCAGCATAATTAGTAAGGACAATATACTTAATTTAGCTTCTTTTTCAGTGTGAACACACCACACATTCAAAATGGTTAGAATTGAAATATGGTTAGAAGACACTGTGAGGAGAGGTTAGCATTTTAACAGCTAATGTATTGCTAATATGGGGGGTCCTAATATGCTCCTCAGTAATTTAACTCATCGTTGCTGGTGGCATTTTAACAATCGGGGAAGTACATGAGAAGACTTTCAGCAGGACAATGACAAAAGAGAGAGACAAAAGACCCACATGAAATACATGCAATATTTACAGTATATTATTTTTTAGTGTGACTTACACTTCATGCATATCATTATCTCTAATGTCCAATATTAATAAACAACCAAAAATTCTATAAATAAATAGTAGCAAAAAGGCATTTCAGAACTTGGTCTAGAATCATCACATTTTCATGTAGTCTGTATTCTGTGATAGTTATACAGTATCTACAAGAATGTGAACTGCTAATACAATTCTGTGAAAAAGCATCTGCTCCCTTCCTGAAGCTGTTCAAAGCTGGCAAAGGCCAGTTTTCCCTTAATAAATGAAATCATCATTTAAAAACTGCATTTTACATTTACTCTGGTTACTTTTACAATGGTTACTTTTACAAATTTGTTTGATGATCTGAATCATTTAACAAATATGCAAAAAATACAATAAAAAAATCAGGAAAAGGGGGAAACAGCAATGCAGTTTAACAGCAGTGCACTTCTAATGTTGCCACTTTGCAGAACTAAAACAAATGGTTTTGTTGAACTCAAAAGTGAAAGCATGTTACTGCTGCTGCAAAAACTGATTTTTTTGCTCTGGGACTAATAAAATATCTATGTATTATTATTGTTATTATAATATTATTATTATTATATTTGTATGTGTTATTGAAAGCAGCTTGTCCTACATAGTGGAAATTGTAATATAGTGTGATATGGTATTACACGTTTTTTCAAGCCATAAGTGTGAGAATATGTTCTCAAGATTCAAGATTCAAAAAACTTCATTAATCCAAGAGGAAAATTATTTTGGCATGTTACAGCAGCTCTCAGTTCAAACAGAAAGAAAGAAAGAAAGAAGAACCATAACCAGAAAAGATTAACACCAGCACAAATACTAAATACTCAATTTATAGAACAAAAATAGGTAATAAAAAATAATAAAAATTAGTCAAACATAGGTCATTTCCGGTCATTTTCAGTCCTTCATTCATTATTATGAAATTATAGGAAATGTGTAAATGTTCCAAATTCCCCCACCCCCCAGTAACCTGTTCTTTGTATCTTTTTTGGCAGGTAAAATCAATTTTTGCAAAACTGGACTTTCACCCTCTATTTCTGAGAAACGCACAGCCAAATCCAAATCCTGGCTTGACTTCAGCTTCAGATGCAGTACCTGCTATATGGGTGACAACACAGACACTACATCCATGTGTTCTGCAACAGCAACAGAGCAATGAGAGACACCCACTGTTAAAGTCTCTAGATTACAGGCACATGAAGCAGTGCATTCTGGGCAGCACTGAACATTCATGCTAAACAAAACATGGTTTCATCTAATAATTATATCAAGGATAAGATGCCCCTGAATTTGACCTTAACTGCTTGATCTACATTTTCGCAGACTGTTCATTTAAGTAGGGTGATTTCTGAGGGTGAATAAAACTAATATTCATGAAGTTTTTTTTCCATGTTTCTGAAAAGTTGACCTGTTATAGCACCCGATTTCTCATTCAACAACACCAGCATGGAGATTTTGGGTTGTCAACAGCAATTTCTCTCATCACAAGTCATCATTAATATGTAAAAATTGGATAATTTGCCTTAAAGCTTTAATTTCCAGCCTAGGAAGAGACACTTGAACATTCATGCATGTACTTGCCTGAAGGAGCCTTATTAATAATCATGCTCTTGGAGAAAGAAAAGCACTCCTGTTATTTTATATAACAGCGTCTCTCAACCTGCTTGATCGGTGCTGAATTAGATAAGTAAGAGGAGCCACTAGTGGGGCAAAGTTTCACATTGTTTCTTATTTTAAAAGTTGCTTTAAACAACTTCAAAGTGCCTCAATCCAGGAGTTTTCTCCAAGGGTTAAATCACAGACATTGCTGAGCAATGTTTCACCTTCTTTTCTTTCATTCCTGACAACCATTACTTTGTTGGTAGATCAAGAAGAATATGACAAGTCATCAGTGACATCATTAAACTATGTAAAGTGTGGGGCCAGATTTGGCATTTTTCCACCATCATATACAAAATGTAAGAGGCACATACAACAAATTACATAATAGGTATTTAAGAACAAAGGATGGTGTCATGTGCACAGACAGACTGCACTTAAGCATGTAAAAGGCCTTACTAATACATTGCAGGCTTCAGTTGCAGCACTTTGACCGACTGACTACAGACAAAAAGCCTCAGCCTGGTGCATTGAATATGTGGCTGAGCACAGAGGCTGCAGACTGTGTAGCAGTGCTCCATCTCCTCATGTTTGGCTTTTGTATTGTGCTCAGGAAATGGAGAGGACACAACTGAAACAAGAGAGGCCAGCCGTGAAACAAGATGACAAAACATGGCAAAGTAGCGCACAGACATTACAACAGCTCCAGTTAGTTACCCTCTTTATGTTGAAGACAGGGGAAAAACAACCATGTCATTAACATCACATATACACAGAGAAAGTCTTCTTGTAAGTTGATGCAGCACAGGCAGTGAATCAGTTCCACAGTTGGGTTCTCTCTGGATGGTTCTGGACATCATAATTTCTCCACACTGCAGCGGCCATTGCTCTATTTTAATTATCTTTGTTGCCCAAACAGAAGTAAACAGTGGGCACTTTTATTTGACAAATCCTAAGCAAATTTGTTTGACCAATCCCAGACAACAGCTCTAAGTGGACCCATCCCTCCTTTTTTTAGCTTCAGGAACCTGGCTCCACAGTTTTCGGAAACAAAGGCAGAAGCCAGGACAAGGGATACAAGTTCAGTTACATTACAGGTTCATTATGTATCAGTACAGACCACTACTATCAAATAAAGCTACAGACGTCCCTCCCTCCATGTATTTACATAAGACTGAAGTGTAGCATGAGCACCACTTTGGTGCTGCTTGGGTCCAATACAGAGAGGTCACCCGCCCTTTGGAGGTTCTCCAAGCCCAATACACAATCACTGTGGTTATGCCTGTAAATGTAGGAAAAAAATCCATCTCAGAAACGTGGCCCTCGATGTAGACACGATACAGTACATCAGCATGTTAATACAGTAGGTCTGTAGTAACATCAGTAGCGTGATGGTGCAGCTATTTTTTTTCTATTTTTTTTTTTACTACTTTTACCACCTTAAAACCTTGCTGATTAACACTAAACAAAGTGGACAGAGAAAGACTAGCATAATTAAATTCACTTTAACTTTATTAATATATATATAAATAATTATATATAACTTTATATATATATATATGTTTACACAGAATATTTGTAGAAAACCCAACAGTCCCACTTGAGCAGCACTAGGCAACAGTGGAGAGGAAAAACTCCCTTTAACGGAAGAAACCTCCAGCAGAACCAGGCTCAGGGTTGGTGGCCATCTGCCTCGACCGGTTGGGGTGAGTGGAAGGAGGAGAGAGAAGAACAACAGGTAACAGAGATCAAAACAACAACAAGGAGCAGCAGACGTGTACTTCTGTAATTTTATTTACTATATTTATTTATAATGTATGCATTGCGTACAGCTCAGTAGCTCAGTGACTCTTAGGATTCCATGCACCCAATTGCAGTGATGTCTCGTTCACGAACAATCCGGTTCATTTGAACGGCTCTTTGATAGGAACAAAGAGATCTGAGGTTTAGTTAAGAGCCATTACCTTCTTGGAGAAGAACGGAGCCACAAGAGACCAATTGACCAAGCACAGACAAAGAGCTGTAAGTCCCATCACTACTCACTTGTGAACAAGCACCTTAACACCCCACCACCACCAAGCTCCACACACACAAAGCTCTATTTTCTTACCAACACATCCCCTTCCCCTCCATGACCCTCATCGATCTACACTCGTCATATTGTTTAATGCAGGGTCAAGAAGTCAGTGTAGCTGAACTTTCTGAATGGGAGTCTTAATCAATACCTTTCCTTTCTTGTCTCTTTCCTACTCACCTTCAACCCCAAACCTTTCCTCTTGTGCCCCTTCACCATCCCAAATCATGGACTTATCGATATGTATGTACTTGGGGCTCCGAAATGTCTGCTGGCGTGGCTGCTTTTGAGTTCCAACATGATGGGATGGGGCCAGGATGAAATGCTCTCCTGCTAACAGCAGACAGGTATATTTAGCATTTAGCCATTAGCAACTGTCATTGATTTGAACTTGGGAGGAGAGGGATAAAGGTGACAATATACCAGATTTTTTCCCTTCTCTTTTTTTCCCCTTTTCTCTGTGTCTGGATGTAACACTGTGTTGCCTGCAGCTGCACTAAATCCTGCCGACCGACTGTAATGACTGGAAAATGAAATAGAGGTCAAGGGGTGGGCTGAGCCTGAGAACATTAGGCGGCTGATCAATACGGCACTTGGATTTTCCTGGTCACATTAAGTAGCACATCTAATATGCCCTGTGCTTGTCGATGCTCGGTCCGTATCATTTAATTACACTGTGATGTGTTACAAGCAACTCACCTAATTCATTAACATTAAGGAGAGGCGGCCTTCTCTCACTTCTCTGCCTGCTTCTCTTCCACGTTGATTACTCTAATATATGGTCTCCTTGGAAACACAATGTTCTGCCATGCTATTGATCATCGCAATTGATTAACAAGATAAAACAGGCAGAAATAGAAAGATATGCCACACTTTGTGTAGTTTAAGAAGGCAGGATGCATTAGGTTTATGTGACTTACTAGCAAACTAAACTAAACCAATAATAGTGTCAGACAGTATGCCAGCTAGATTATGTGACACGCAAACTTTCAAAGAATTTAATGCTTGATCTGAATTTCAAAACTCTGGGGACTGTGAGCATCAATTCCTTGATTGCGCTGAAAATCCAAAGTGCAACTCAGAGCATCAAAGATGTAGTGAGAGAGGAACATTCACGGTTTAATTTAAGTGACACTTTAGATTATGCATGTACAGTATTATGTGTATTTACAGACGTCCTGCTTGAACCTAATGCATAGTGAAGTTAAGTCTTGAAATGCTGATATTTCTATTGATCAGTAGATTATTACTTTACACGCTGATGTTTTATCAAAAAGAAATTTTGAAAATCAAAAACTATTATAATATTGTGTACACACTGTTAATGGCTGTCAGCCCTGCCTGTGACTGTGGGTGATGATGTTCAGAAAGCCCCAACACAAACATCCAACTAATTTCCCTTCATTAATTAAAGAGCCAGGCTATTGATTAACTGCTCACAAAATATTTCTTCCATCATAACAGCATCCATCTTCTGTGCTTACACCGTGAAGTGTTTCCTCTCCTACTCCCTGTCTTTCTAGTGTAGTTAGTATTAAGCAGACACTTATCAGGGTTTCACCTAGGTTTGTTTTTTTATTTTATTGATTTTTTTTTCTTCTTTTTTTTGGCTTAGTAGGGCCTGATCATGGGGATTTATTTGAGAAGGGATTAAACTGATGAAATTGATCAAATTCTGAATATAAAAAGAATCATTATGCAGGTTTTTGAGCTCAGTAAAATACATTTACTGTTTTATAGTTGCTTGTCTTGTAATGATTCTGTGTGGCAGAAATGCTTTTTGGGCCTACCCCATAATTGTTCAATTGGGTTGTGGAACTGGGGGTTTGAGTTCTCCTCTTAGTGGGTTCTGTTTAAGAGGTGAATCCCCTCTTACTTGCAGGATACATGTAACAACAATCCAGACATGCAAGTCCCACTGGATTGGGCTCGAGGTAGCAGTGTCCACCCTGGTCTTACTGTGGGTCAGGCAGGGATTTTCATAAATCTATTCTTTGTATCCATTAGACCTGCTACACCTCCCTCTCCTTCCTCCTCCTCAGTGATAAGATTTTGTGCCCTGTGTAGGAAGCTCCTCACAGCAGGTCTTATTTTTGACCTTGTTCATTTCAACAACAAGAAAGTGATTTAACTTATATTTTATCTTTAAAATTCTTGTCTACAGCATCCAGGCCATGTTTTATGTCACAGCACGGATCACAGCTGGGTAAAATGTGTGGCAACAAAGAATCTCACCACAACATATTGGCTTAGGGAAAATGAAATTGATTGCTCTCAGGGAGTTTGCTGAAATTACAGGTCTAAATCACATGACCTTTTTGGCACCGATTGGCCCAGAAGGGGTGTAAACTGTATGTAGAGAACAGCATGTAATATAGTATATTTGATTGTGCTATAGTAGAATAAACAACATAAGTTTCAGACACCACAGTCTGAATAATACCGTTAAGTCAGCCACCAAACTTATCTTTTCCTTTCTGAGAAGGGTGGGAGTTACTGTCCAAGGGTTACTTCACTAAAGTGGCAAATGCAATACACATATGTAGTAACTGTTAAAAACTGTGCATGAAGCAACACTGTAGTTATCTTTGCTGTAAAACAGTAATTTAAGGTAAATTCAATTCTGTTCAGTTCATTTAGTATATGGTGCCAAATCACAACAAAAATGACCTCAAGGCAGTTTACATAGGTTACAAGAGGCATAAAAAACACTGGAAACAAACAGCTCTGAGGCCAGGGATACCTGCAGAAAGGTACAGAGAGAGAGAGAGAAAGAGAGAGAGAGGACAAAACTATGGGAGAAAGAAGAAATGGTGGCATATAAATGAAGAGGAGATGAGAATAGAGGAGCTCTGTGCATCAAGGGAGGTCCCCCAACAGAAGTTTATGGCAGCATAACTAGGAGATAGCTCAGAGTCTCCTGAGCCAGCTCTGACTATAAGCTTTATCAAAAAGGAAAGTTTTAAGTCTAGTCTTAAAGGTAGAGAGGGTGTCTGCCTCCCGAAC
>JAUMHL010000002.1:720102-733082 GCA_032362345.1 Sandelia bainsii | reverse complement strand
GCCTTGAGATGATTTTTGTTATGATTTGGCGCTATACAAATAAAGATGAATTGAATTGAATTGAATTGAATTGATAAATATTGGGTCCTGTATGACGTTGGCAGCTGCAAGTTGTCATAATGCATGTCCACAGTTCATGTAGCAGTCATGGCTTCGAATTCACAATACAGCTTTAGATTTAATTGAACCTGTCACTGGTATAGTTTAATCCAACTGACTGTTTTCCCATGGCTGCTCCACACTGAATCTTATGTCCTTTACAAACAAATATTATCTGAGAACTGTGTTTCTTGAGCACAACACAGATTTAGTTTAAACTGCAGATATTGAGGGTTAGGGCTCATGCACCCCACAACGTCAGATAATGACAATTCCCACAGTGTCAAGCACTGACACTTTGTATTGTAAGTCCTTTGGCATTTCATTCTGAGACTAAGTGAAAAGATAATTAAAGTGAGCAGATAAAATAAGTACTTCCTGGAACAGTCTTTTTTACAACACACAATATCTCACACTGGACTCAAACTTCTGTCTCCTGTGGGAAAGTCCTCTGTGATGCTGACTCATCCCTCCACCCTGTCCTCCTCCCTACAGTCCACAGCAGACTGGCTCGTTAGTCTCCATGTTGTAATTGTAATGCAGCATGCTACTGCATTTTACCTAATGGCAGGTTCATTAAATGTTAACAGGGGTTGGTATGTGAATATGGGCAGCATGGAGTGATCAACCATACAGCCAGAAGATCCATGGTTTGAATCCAGGCTTCTCTGCTTGTGTGGGTTTCTTCTGGTTTCCTCCCACAATCCTCAGACATGCAGTTAAGTTATTTAATGATTCTAAATTGGCTGTATGGTTGTCTTCCTTTCTCTAAATGTTAGAACTGAGATAGAATAGTGACCTGTCCGGGGTGTACCCACTTTATGTGAACACAGAGAAAAATGAGAAAATGGCATAACCAAAAAAAACTGTACAGTTCTCATATAACTATCATAAGGCTACAAGTATTGCAGTTCCTCAAAATAATGTTACTGAAATAAAGTTTAACATTTCCTTGTAATGAATGAGCAGTATACACCTTGAAAAAGAAAAGTCTTTGAGTGGCTTCACACTACATAGTTGACATTCAGGTGTGTTGTACTGTATGTGGCTGACAGCTCTTCTATGCCTAAATTCAAAAAGATGTTACACGTATCTGTGCACCAGCATAATTCCTGCATTGTGGCGTGCTGAAGAGAGCAGCAGTTTAAAAGATTCTTCTCATCTCCCTCTCTTTCTAAGGATATTTGATCTACACACACAAATCTACAGAGATCTCTATCCTGCCTCTATAAAGGAAGGCGATATCAATATGAAGATGAATATAATCAAAAATAATATGCTGTCTCAGGGTTAGAAATCAAATTTCCTGAGGCATACAGAGATGTTCATTTCCCTAGTACCGCCACTTCACTACGGTCCAGCCAGTCACAGCTCCCAGCTGACAGGCAGAGAGACCTAACAGCAAGACTTTATCAAGGCCAAATGCACACAACCCCATTAGAGCTCCAACAGAACGGCCTTATTGCACGACAGCAGTTATTGGTAGGAATCAATGACAACTATCTGTACCAATTCCCTCCCCTTTATTTAATCCACTCTCTCTGTAACCTCTCCCCTTGCTATTAAACTGCCTGCCACAGCAGTGATCTCATCACCATAGACTAATAGTGTAATCTTCTAAAGCAGGGTCTAATATCAATGAGAGCACAGTTATATTCATATAAAATCCATTACTGGTTGCCTCATTCATCACTGACCACCAATATTGGACAAATCAGTATAGTGGTGCAAATTGTATTAACTCACCATGGATTAACAAATTATGGGCTGGATCCAGTTGGAAGCATCCCATTATGTACTAGACATGAGTGGAAGTCTGGCATAGGATGGCAGTGCTGCCCCTACAGCTGTTTTCCATTACTAAAGCTCGCTGCGTGTTGAGACTATTATTCATGCAGAGTAAAGGGTTTACCCAGAAATAAGGGGGTTTTCAAAGGGTTTCAAACAGAAGTGCAGCAGACAGAGATGTCTATCCTCCATCCCTGCTTTTACTGCATGTAAAAGCAGGTATGAAGTGGTATCATCGGGGTTAGAAATGTCTGTTCAGAGATGGACTGAAATCAGATGAAGTTAGACTCTGTTGGATCATAACTGAAACATGTTGAAGAGAAAGGTAACAGAAACAGACACATTACTGGTGATTTGCTTATAACATACATAAATAGTTGGCGTGTTAGCATTAGCATATTCATTGATTTCACAGCCTGCAAGCAGAATGAGATGAAAACTGAAATACTAACATTGCAACATATAATATTGTCAGGTTTTATTCCGTATATTCAGACTTTCATTTTCTCATGAATTCTCCCGTGCTATTGGTTGACTGTCTCTCACACTAAACCCTTCAAAGTCATTTCAGTTTGACTCCTCTGCCTTCACGAAGCCATGACCGAAACCGTGGCTTCTGCTCAACTAAACCCATCAGGTCATGCTGGAAAGGCAGTGTTATCACAGATGAACTGAAGAAGCCGCCTCAAGCAATGAGCCTCTTGTCTGGCTGAATTTATTAACTGCACTCGGAGAAGCCAAAGTGCATCAAAAACATTTTAACTTTATTCAACATGTGCTGCAAGATAGTGCTGCACTAAGCAATTTTTAGCATGTTTTTGTGTATTAAAAATAATTCAGCTACAGTATTATTTTAGTTTTCACTTCATACAATAAATGCAGAGTGGTTGTAAGCATGAAACATATTTAATCACTGAAGTATGCAAAAATAAATATCTATGAAGACTCATGGACTCATGAGTCTGTGTTGATACATTTTCTGCAATTTCAGTGTTTTGTGAAGCATCCATCCCTCCATCCATCATCTGCTGTTAATCCAGGCTCGGGTTGTGGTGGCAGCAGGTTCAGCCATGGTTTTCAACTCTTCCTGAAGGCATTCCCACGCTACATAATCCACATCATAATTAATCCCTCCAGTGTGTTCTGAGTCTTCCCAGAAAACACTGGGTCTTCTTCTGGGTCTGTCTCTAATGGAAGCCCAGGACGCATCCTGAGCAGATGCCTGAACCACCTCAACTGGCTCATTATGAAGCAAAGAACCAGCAGCTCTACTCAGAGATGAAAGTTTCAGTTCGCTATATTCAGCCTCCTTCTTTCCATCACTAGCCAGAGCTCATGACCATATGAGTTAATTCAAAAGAAAGAAAAATGGACTTCTAGTGCAAGTTTATTTGGGTGTATGCCTGTATTATCAGAGAGGAAAACTATTCTCCTCCCTTCAGTGTAATTTAAAGGGTTGCTTCACCCAATCATCAATAAATAAACAAATAAAATACAATGAAAAGAAAATATTCACACTTTTCCCCTAGTGGTATGTTGCCATTTAGCTTCACTCAATCTTTGAGATATCAGTCTCTGAAATTTCAATCTAGTTTGTTGTCCAGCATTAAACCTGACATTTAGAAAATTCAGCAGCAATATCTCTTCTTAGCCGCTGTTACTCTGGAGAATCCACAGTATCATCACAGAGGAATCTGTGGAAACCACCTCGCACAAACCCCAAACTCACTGGACAACCACTCGCCTTCACACAAATCTCAAAAAGTCCACTAGCTGTCATACAGTACATATTTAGATAGTAAGTACTATCAGTCCAGGTATTTCCCCTTTTTCCAGTGTTAATTGGGGCATTTTAACTGAACAGCTTTAACCAAATCAAACTAAGAGTGATCATGGGTGTAGCGACCATGTGTCTGGTATGTATTACGTGTCCTCCCATCCACTTTTGTCTTGCTGCTAGCTTGAAACATAGCTTGGGCAGCTATGGGACAAGCTGCTTCTCCATTTTGAACTGGTAGAGAAGTAGTTCGAGAAGTACTCAGGAACTGTAGCAGGCCTGAGGTAAAAAGCCAGTCAGTCAGGCAAACAGAAGGATCTTTAAATTTCAGCACTGGCTATAGGCTACATACATGGCTGACATTGGGGAATACAGTGAATGTGTAATATCCCAGTGTGACAGCAGCTTCAAAGAATGCTCAAATTCTTCATGTGCTGCTGGTTGACTCTTGGCTGTGGCTCTGTGAGCTGAATATTTCACAAGTTACATGGATTATGTAGAATAGGTGTAGGTCCTGAGCACTGAGGACAACTGGTAGAATCTTTACTAAAACAAAATAGATTTTTTTCTTCTATGGCCTGATTTTAATGATGATTTTGATTCTTCTTATTCCTTTTAAGTTCTCTTTCTTATAAACATTATATGGGTAGTGGCAGTAGCTTTACACACTTTCACACAGGCTACAGCTTCAGTGTCACCATATTATTTGAAAAGATACACAAAGTAAATCAGAAGAAAAGAAACACATTGAGCACAGTGTTACAGTGTTACTTTGCTGAATGGAGCCCTTCCTGTTCACAGGGTTTTATCTGTGTAAGTCTTAGTGTGCCCTTCATTCTTTCCCTGCATTATCGTTCCTAGCGCCCTAACACTTTCTCTAAGAGTTCACTCTCCCTCGTCCTTCTCTGTCTTACTCTTTGTTTCTACATTTCCTGCTATCACTCCTCAAATCTGCTTTTCCTCCCCACACCATCCTTCTCTCTCTCTTTCTCTCTCTCCCTCATTGTGCCTCCTGCTGGGATGCGGTTGCCATGGTAACACAAGCCTACTCTGCTGGAGTGGTACTCAGGCTAAATGGCTGGAATTTGAAGTAAAGACGTGTGTGTGTGTGCGCGCGCGTATGTGCATGTGTGCAGACTGTTTAAAAGCACATGCGTGCTAGTGTTACTGCAGGGGATCTGGTGCTGTATAAAAGAGTTTGCATTATGCTGAGGAGAAGAAAGAAAGCAGACAGAGTTCTGGACTGTTTGCCAGCTTATGCAATGCAACGGCCTGGAAGGTGGCCTGTTCCTTTACATCCACACATAAAGCCCTGCTCACTTCTTTTCCTCTTTCGCTCTTTACCTTTTTGACCCTCTTCCACCCCTCCCTCCTTCAGCTCTCCTTTCATTCCTCTCTGCAGTATGCTAACATTAGCATCGGTTGTGCAATATAGAGATGTGTCCCTACACCATGCTGAGAGGTAGCTATAGCAATGCCTTTTTTCCCTGAAGTGACACAATGATGACGATAAATGTAGGACTGTATAGAAATATATCCCATTGTTACCTTCAGTGAACTCCTTCACAGTTCAACTTTATGAAACAACACAGCTCTACAGGCAGATAACTTCTTACCTTCTTTTGCATATAATAGCAGTATTGTAAGTATGGCAATGTGACTAATTATTTATGACAGGTGATAGTAATAATCACCTTGGACTTAACTTGAACTTCAGCCTAAAACAGCATCTTATTCTAGGTCAGTTAACTTGTCAGTTAAAGGTTAAAGGTTATATTTTATTATTTTCTATAAACCTCACATGCTGACTCAAATCAACAACAACTACAGATGTCCCAGGCTAATCTGGAAGATTGATATTGGCTTTAATCCAGTCAAACAACATTTTAAAGTCTTGGTATTGACTAAAATAAAGTTGATAATAATCTGATCTTTTCTTTACTGAAATTTTGTGTTTTCTCAGCAGACAGTTAACTCCACATTACCACAATAATATTTGCATGATTCAAGTAATTCAATTCATGCATAGTGATTCAAGTAGTTTACAATACAACAATTACAATATTGCCATGTTTTTGTGTAGTCTGAAACTACAAACATTATTGGCCTAAAATCACAATTATTGATTATGACTACTTATTAAATGTTCAGAGGAGTTTTTGTCTGCTGTCACCTGGCTATTTGAGTAATCCTGTTTTGTTCATAAGCAGCTATACAAGTTTTCTATTTTGACAGGCTTTGTCAAATATTAGCAAGCCAGAGCAAACTGCAGCATGACAACCCTGTCTCCTTAAAATGATGTTCCTATAAACAACATCATTGTGACCGGATTACGTTTTTTGTTAACATAATGATCATATGGTTACAATTAACGTAATTGACAAGGTAACAACATCTACAACATCCTGTTTGTCTTCCATGAGGGTATCTGATGTTACAGTTCAGCATCCAGATAAGTGACTCCAGCATTATTAAGTGTTTTATGTTTGGGTTCAGGCATCATAGCAGTGGTTTAGGATCAGGGAAAAACTGTGGGCTGGGTCAATGGAAAAAAAAGGAACAATCACTCTTTAACTCTTTAACTCTAACCTCAGTGCTTCTTGTGGCTAAACTCAACCTCATGCAGGGCTTTGGCCACCATCCACCCCAACCACCATCCTTGTGACTCACTTTGTGTTAATAAATGTAGTGCATCATTTATTCAAAAAACATGTTTCAGTACAAGGACATATATGTGATTGCAGTTTACTTATATACGAACGTAAGTTTTAGGAGAGGGTCGAGCATGAAGAAGGGTCATTGGGAGCATCAAAGGCTTATAGCTTTTCTTCAACATACCACATAAACATCATGAAAAAAGCAAAGTTTACAAAACACAAAAAAATGTGTCACTGCCAAGACATTTGGCCATGACTGGATATTGATTTCATGTCACTCCTCAATCAGAAGTTCAGGCTGCTGCTTGTCCATCAAGAAGTAAATAAAACTTAATTTTGCCTGATAACCAATATTTCATCTGCTTTTATTAGAGATGACACACTCCTTTTAGTATATGATATAAATATGATATGAAAATGCAGATTACAGGAGAAGTTTATTAGTGATACTAACAACTCAAGCACTAAATGAGGTGCTATTTCATTCAAAAGTACTGCATTTCCCTCAACTGAAATGAACTGTGGAGGGTTTGTTTTTTTTAACATTTTTTTATCTTTGTTGTGTTCATTCATTCATTGCATCTCTGCTGCTGAGCAGTCATTGCCTTCTTTGTGCTCTGCACTTCCCTGAGATCACCTGCCAATCAGTTGTCATTAGCAGCGCTGTGATGTCTCGCTTCTCTTCTCGTCCTTTTGATGAACTTCCAAATTTGTGACGGTGTGTTACCACAAAACACACCCACACACAGCAATGTGTGTGGGTGTGTTTTCTATTCTGTGTTTGTCCAGTAGGTGGGAGTAGCACTCTGCGTGTGTGTGTGTATGTGTGCGTATGCCTGGCTCCGGCTTCACTCATGCAAACACAGAGCTCAGTATTCAGGCTGAATGACCCTCCAACCGTCCGGCAGTGGAGATGTGCACAGACACTGACTCTGACCTTATTATCCTCTCATACACCAAAATTCCTCTTCTCAAATCGGACTCACACAAAATGCAACTTGCAACATTTTAGGGACTATTCCACCCATGTTGCTTGTTTATCATCATTTTCAGAGGCAATATCCACTGTGTGCTGTTATGCTTGTTGGTCCAAAGCATAGGTCTCCATGGTAATAATCACAGTATGTGTGGTTGTTGCTGTTGACAGTAAACATAACTCTCCATGGGAGCCTGACTGTTTCAGCCTAATGAACAGGACGTACCAGCTGTCAGGCTCAATCCAGTCCTCATCCGCTAACGGTAACATTCTGAGGAAGTGTATGTGTCCACTGGGAGGCTTAAAATAATGTACATTATACATATTATATACACACATCTCCCATTGGAACCCAAGGTATGCATGAAAGAACAGCTTCACCCGGTTAAAAATAGTGTAATCCACTACATCTAACAGCTGCAGACCTCCAGTATGTGCTGCATTTGAATGGCCACCCCCCTGGATGCAAGCTTGTGCTGATATTAATACAAAACCCAGTTCTTTTCTTTGTTTGAACAAAACCTGGATTTCTCTTTCTTCCTCCTTCTGGCCCCCAACTTCACTCCTCTCCACCTCCTTTCTTTTTTTCCTGAAGAATAATCCGAGATCCATTGAGTGACAGTCGCAATTTCCTATTAATTCTCTGGAATCCTCTCAGCTGTCATTAAAAGAGAAAGTCTTACCATCCTTTGGAGAGACAAGGAGGAGGGAGGGTGGCAGGAGGGAGAAGTGGGACGAAAGGGACAAACATGAAAGAGAAAGTGGTGGTACAGATTTGCCTTTGATTCTCACCAATAAGCAGCTGATGTAATAAGATATAAAACCGTGCTGTTAATGAGGCTGGGAGACAAAAGCTCAGAGATAGACGGAAATGTGGAAAATGAGCGCTACATCTTGGGGTTCCTGTGTGACTAATATTATTTCAAATTCCTAATCTGATCTGGAAAATTATTAGTCTGTACCTGTGTTTCAAGCTGATTCTTATCTTCCTTTTAGCTTTCTCAGCTCTCACCATATTTTTCACCTTCCTCATGTTTCCTATATTTTTTGTCTCTTCTCAATTTATAGCTAACATCTTTTTAGATGACCAAGGTTGCAAAGATATTAATCCAGCATAGAATTTATACAGTGCTAGTGTTTCAATCAAGCTCCAGGCTACTGAATAGACGCGAGCTGTGCAGAACCCGCCACAAGAACTAAATAATAATGATAATAAAATGTATTTTATAGCACTTAGGAAAACCAGCAATTACAAAGCTCATTACAAAAGGCAATCACAAACTGAAGAAAACATGAAGACAAACTACTGTATGTGAATATACAAATTTAAATGAGGTAGCATGGCAATAACAGCATGACCGCAAATAAAATATAGATATTCAAATGTTGAAATGTAATAGAAATTAATAGATGGAGGTACCAGATTGTGGCAGCCATATTTTAGGCCAACCACATTGAAAATAGAGGAGAAATGGACTAACACATGTCCATGAAATAACATGAAATTAAAGCACAAACCCTCAAACTTCACATCAGCAAAAGACAGAAACGATATTATCTACATCAGCATTAGGGTACAATTTTGTCATAAATTTTTTTTTAATGAAAGTGTTTTTCAAAGATGATAAAAAGGAGTTCTTCAGCCCTCAGCACATTACTCTGGTTTATCCAACTTATCCAGGCACTGAGAAGGCATATGCATCATACTGTGGATGATAAGGGCAGCTATAAGAAGCCTTTTTTGTGAGGCGATGATTCAAAATCTTTTTTTTTTTTTCTTATATGCAGCAGCAGGTTGTGTCTAGATGTATCTACTGCAAGTGAATATCCAATCACTAAACTGGATGATAAGACAAAGACACAAAACTCAGATAACTCCATTAACAACATTGCAAACACACACGCCATTTCTCTTTATGGACCATATTTGCAATCAGCATGAGCAGTATTCAATTAGCGTCTCTGTAAGCATCCCTCCTCTTGTGAATTAAATGACACAAATCCATATTCAATGTTTTGTAATGATTTAACAATGAGGACGTTGCACACTCCGTGACATCCTGTGTTGTAATTGACCCAGTCAATTAGTCTCAGATTCAGTGCCCCCCTCCCCAGTTCTCCACATCAAAAGATGAAAAAGGAGCTGAAAAAAAAAACATGTAAGCATGCCATCCACATTCTGATAAGTCTCTCATCTTAACTAAATGAAAAATCACTCAAGTGATTTGTAAGTAATTTTGCATTGAACTATGTTGAGGCTTTTCACAGTGGAACAGCGGAGTGATTAAGTTGGGCTGTGTTGGCATCTTGCTGCACATTCCCGCACCCAACTCCTCTCCAAAACTCCTTTTCTATTACCCTTGCTTCTCCACACTCCCCATTCACTGTGGTGTAGTTTTTGTCCTCATTTAGCTCCCTCTCTCTGCTCATTATGCTGCCAGTTTTTCTTCCCTTCACCTGTTCCTGCCATTTGCCTGCATTGCTAGGCGGTGCCGTGGCCACTCGGTGTCGTGGAGGGGAGCTAATAATCCATAATTTACAATAACACTTTTTAATAATTAAGGGAATTGGAGCGTTCTGAGAACTCCAGCGCAATTACCCCCGAAGCTAACGCTGCGGCTGCAAGGGCTCACACTGTGGTTTAGCAGCTTTATTACAAAGCAACAGCATGAAACAGCGCAGGAGAGCGAAAGAGAAGCCGGTGGGAAGCGGCCTGAGATTGACCTGCAGGGTGTTCGGCAGACGGAATGCCAGGGTAAGATGAGCAGTGGGATTACTGCCTGGTAGAGCACAGTGACTGTGTGGTTTATCTGTGTACAAGTTGTACTTTCTATTTTGATGGCAGACAGAAGAGGAGATAAAGAGGAAGCCAACATGTTGGTTGTGTCAAACAGATTGTTAGGCATCCTGGGTCTGTTAAAGCATTTAACCCAGGGCATCGGAGTGGCATTCAAAATAAATTTTGACAGCCACATTTGAAGGATGTCCTTGAACAAAATCTTCTAGGCAGATAGAAGGGTGGGTTGGGTGATGTGGAGGATGGGGGTTTGTCCTTTAGCAGGAGCTTGACAGGCAGAGAGGGCACCTACAGGGAGAAAAAAGCTTAACAATCAGGGTCCTTTGCTTTCTTCGAGTGAAAGTGGCTCTCTCTACCCTGTGTGGAGCAATCAGTATAGCCATATTGGTCTAATTAAGTTTCTTAACGAGCTTTGCTAACGAGGATCCAGTGACAGACTTTTCTACTACACAAAAGCAGCAGGAAACCAGGCTTCCTCAGCGAGACGCCATCTCCACTTTCCATTTTTTCTCTTTCATTTGTTAGAATGACACTTGAACCTTGTAAGCAACTTGAGGCGGTTGAGTGGCCTCTCATCCTCTGACTCTGCTGGGGTCAGGGGTCAAGCACGAATCTTGCAGTCCAACTTCCTATCCCTCAATGTAACCCCAGGCGACCTCCTCAGCCTGCCTGCTTTGCCGACTGGAGAGTGAATCAAGGCCGATTTGGCAGCTCTCCAGTTCAAAAGGGATGACTTGGATTTCCATCCAAAAACACTATGCTTAATTACCTTATTTTTTCCTGTAATCACATTTGACATACACCACCCTCCTCTCCCAAGTCACCAGTGCTGCAGTATAGTCTGTTCCATCACACATCTGTCAGCATTTTTTCTCATTTATAGGTTTCTGAGAATACATCTCAGGAGAGACAGTAACTAAGAGAAGGTTATTACTATCTGAATAATTAGGTTGGGATGCAGCATTTATAGGTGACCAATGACACTTAATACATATAAAGCAGGAGGCCTTAGTTTCCAAAGCCTTGTAATTTCTTTGTACAAGCTGCATCACATCACTCAGCTGTATCAGCACTGCAGAATAAACAGCTTACACAATGCTGAAATGCCTTGCTCGTACTTAAAAAAGAAAGATTCAAAATGAACATTGTTTCCGTGCCTCGGTCCCATCCGGATCGCTCAGGATGCAGCGTCATTTGAATGTGAAACCCGGAGATCTAAAGAAGGAGGAAAATGGTGGGGGAGTGCGGTGGAGGGAAAGGAACATTAGAGGAAAGGAAAAAAAAGAGGCGAACAGGGTAGGGAGGGAAACAAATGTGAGAGCTGTCGTGCATGAAATTAAAAGATACTTCCGAAATACTCCCGCCTGCTATGCTTTATGGTGAGCCCTCCTGGAAGTCTCTCTGTCTCTCTTTCTGTTTGTCTGCAGGGAAGGCAGATGTGAGACAGCGTAACCTTTAAGGAACGTCCAAATCGATAAAGCTCTCTAGTTCCCCAGATCTCAGCAATGCTGTTGCCTCAAGCTAAAACTCGGGCTGGGGAACCTGGGATATGGGATATTTGCTTTGCCACTCGTTTTGCTTTGAACTCCCTGGTATTGTTGGGGAAAACCTTCTCTACCCCAATCCCTGTGTCCTTGTTTTTGGTTTGTACTCCCAAGGCAGACTGCCTGTAGTCACAGTAGATATATGATCCAGCCCTGCAATCCAGCTTATCCACTGGGCTACATAAAAACACGACTGAGTGTCTGGCTTCACCTGCTAGAGTTTGACTAATACTGAGTTTTTGAGGCTGATATCAATATTGATTTTGAGAGTTTAAAGCCTTTGAACCTTGGCTGTCTTTACTTGGTGTTTTCGCCCTGTAAAGCCTTAGAGCAGAGTTTGTTTGATGCCTTAGCTGGAGACTATATGGCTATTAGCTAAATGTGATAGCTTACTCAGAAATGTCATATCCGTGATACATGATCAGTGACACAGGTGAGATACAGTAGAGTGGAGTGCACGTGGAGTCTGAGGGCCAAGTTGGCTGCCCCAGGATGCTGTTTGCCGGAGGTGTTGTGAGCTCAAATTAAGTGTCTGTGGAAGAGGGTGGCCATCTGACCAGCCAGAGAAAACAGCAAGGACACTTTTACCAAAGCATTCAACCACATCTCAGTCTTCTTCATGAAATGTTCAGAGTCTGCAACTTCCTGAAATGAATTTTTCTAGGGTGGGATGTCAGCCATGTGAAATGGAGATGAAATGTTAGGAACAGATTGAACCTTGCAGAGGATAGTATGGGAGCATACTGTACCTATATAAAAATAGGGAAATTGTAGATGCAATCAAATAAGAAATATGAATTTTATATAAAGGACAAAGCTTTCCTGATTATGTGGGATTCCTCCTTTTCACCTGCAATTTCAGCAACATAGCTCTCATTGTAATCTATAAGATTTTAGATTCTTACGACATTATATCTTGTGCTCCTCGATAGAGTTCATAAGGGTTTGTTAGGTTTTCCAAATAATTCTTTGTCTTGAGATGACTTTTGTTATGATTTGGTGCTATATAAATAAACAGATATAGTGTGAAATTGAGTTTGGACTGATTCAGGCTGAATCATGGTGTCTTGGTAGGCACTGTGGCAGTGGGTCGAGCAGGTTTTGGTAGCCACTCAAGACCACAGTTTGACAGAGCCCAGGGGAGGGAGAGACGGCAGCTGGTGCAGGAAGAGATCCGTGCAGAGGTGGAAGAGGAACGCCGCAGCAGGACAGTGGCCATGCGCCAGCAAGGTGCTTGGACGAGATGGGATCATGCATCTACCCGAAAGATCACTTGGTCAGAACTGTGGAAGTCAGAACCAGCTAGACTCAAGTTCTTGATCCAGTCGGTGTACGATGTACT
>JAUMHL010000002.1:705977-720002 GCA_032362345.1 Sandelia bainsii | reverse complement strand
AGAAAGGAATTTAGTAAAATCATCATAAAACTGCACACTGTATTTTGGGGGCCTGTATACCGTTACCAATAAAATTCCACAGGAGACTCCCACTTGGAGTGCAACATATTCAAAAAATCATATTTCCCGTACAGGAGTAGCTACTCCTCCTCCCTTTTTGACTGTTGCCTCACTAACAAAATGAAAGTCTGGAGGAGATGCTTCAGTAAGAACAGGTGCTGTATTATGTTTATTTAACCATGTTTCGGTGAGACACATAAAATCAAGCTTGTTCTTGGTGATAAGATCATTAACCAACAGTGATCTGCCAGACAAGGACCTTATATTTAATAAAGCTAAGTGTAATGTACTTGAGACATTGCTGAACACGGTATATGGTTGACACTCAATTGGTGTCAGATTAGTTAGTGTAACTGTACAATCTGAGTGCACTTTCTTTATCCTAGTACTTATCACAACTGGAATGGTAGATGGTGGTGTTTCTCCCAGCTGTCTGTCCACTATACAGTTGGAGATACTATTTGTTAATGGACAGGTAGCGTTCATGTCTATGTGACTGTGTGTTAATTTACTGTCCAAGTTAGGGTTACGATGCTCCTGAGTGTCAGTGCAATAAGAGCCTCGAGGTGGCGCTGTCTGTGGGGAATGTGGTTCTGGTGCTGGTGATGGGGCGTGTGCTTCCGGTAAAGGTATGCAAGATGTAAACAGTCACGCATGTGGAGCAGTGTGTACAGTATGCTGCAGATTAGCAGCTAACACACGACTTCCCATGACATTCGGGTGAAGCCCGTCGGGCTTAAAGAAAGACCCACGGTTCCAAAACAGGTTAAAATTGTCAATTAAACCAATCTGGTATGTAGTGCAGACAGTTTGAAGCTATGTATGGAGACTTAAAATCCTGCTAAAACGCCCAACCCCGCGGGACAGTGTGAGAATAGGACCAGTGATAAAAACACACTTCCCACAGGAGCGTAAAAAGTTAAAATGGCATGAGTGTGCATTAGTTACATCTGCATTAGTTACCTCCTTTGCTGAGGGTTTTGGTCGCAGGAGCAACATCCGATCCGGTGGGTGACCCAGCGAAACCGGATCATCAGAACCGGGAGAATGGTGTCAGTTGATCTCAGGGCCCGAAGGGTGTCCAGATCGTCTGAGTACAGCCTGTTTGAGGATCATGGGACGTGAAGTGGAGGTTGTGGACTGGGATGAGGGCCGCTGCTTTAGCCTCACTGTGGGCTGTTGGTCCACCAGAGTATTATTCATCACCGGTCAAGGTGGACTCACAGAGTTGATAGTCCTGGCTGTCGGCAGGGGGTCATGATCTGGAGGATTTGGAGGTACTGAAGTACTTGTTGGATGGTCATCCGAGAGAGCCACATAGCAGTTTGACAGGCTCAGTCGGGGAGATGGGACCGGCCTGTCTTGAACTCTCTTTCAGCCGCGAACGACTACTTCAGCCCAGGATCCAAGGCGACCCGGCGTGGAGCAGGCAGAAGGCCGGGGACAGCTGGACAAATCCCTTACGAGGGTATCCTGCATTGAGGCTTTGAGGGTTGAAATCTGCATTAGTTGTTTACAAGCTACTTCCATGTAACTTGTCAGCAACTGTTCCTTCTGCCGCAGTTCATCAGAAAGCCGTCGAATATCCTCTCTCAGGTCTGCTATCTTCTTATTAGCTTTTTGAAGTGGCACACAGTTGTTGCAGGTTAATTCTGCTATACCTACTTTCTGGTTTCCACTCACATCTTTCTCTGATTCATATACATTTATATATTTCTCCAGTCTACTACTCTCACAGCTCTTCTCATTTAGCGCCAAGTCCGCCAAAACCGTCTCACGGTTGTAAACTTAGATCATCCATTGTTTTCTAGTCTCACTTGTTGAATGTGGTGGATTTAATGTGGAATCAATTTTTATTACAGAAAAAAAGTGACAGTAAAGTACCTTAAAAAAAAACTTAAAGGTATTTATGTATGTAGATGAGAAGAGAGGATGTGTATATATGTGTGCATGCTTTATGCGGCCGATATGATCTGCTCACTCTGGTTTCCATAGAACCAGGACCCTAGGAGTGATCTTTCTATATAGTGTTTTTTCATGTAATACTGAGATTTTGTTTCTGTAGCTCATCAAAGTAATAAGAAGCCTCTTCCACTAACAGCGGCAATTCCTCTGAATGGATTTTCCTCTTGCATTCACACTAGTCATTCGCCAAACTCTCCATGATGGACACCAGTGAAACATGCAAAACCCTCATTTATATAAGTCTCTACCATTTTTGCACCTGTTGTCAATCACATAGTGTTTTTTATTAGATCTCCCGCAAAATGCCCACAAGCCAAAAATGCAGTTTTCGAGATTGCACACACAATTTAGCACTTGCTATTTGTTTTTCCTCTCCACTGTTGCCTAGTGCTTGCTCAAGTGGGACTGTTGGGTTTTCTACAATATTTTGTATATATTTATATTCTGTGTAAGGTCTTAAACCTTACACTGTAAAGTGCCTTGAGATGACTTATGTTGTGATTTGGTGCTATATGAATAAAGTTGAATTGAATTGAATTGAATATACTATTATTACACATGTAATACATTTAAATCATTCATTAATTTGGGCAATTTATTAGACAGCCTCTACTGCCTTCCTACCTGGGAACTCAACTACTCTCCGATCCAGTCTTTAGTAGATAAAGGTGTGAATATGAAGTCTACACTTCAGTATCTGTCCTTCATCTTCTCCTTGCAGAGGATTAAAACACTCATAAAACAAGCATGTTGTCTCAGTCTCTCTGAGGATGCAATTGGTTTTCTTTGACACAGACTCTTCATTACTCTCAAAGGAGGATGCTACTGAGTTGAATGTGAGGGACATATGCACTAAAGAGACATGTAATGAGGACTTAGTAAACCTGGAAATGACATCTTTCGAAAACCGTTTGTGGCTCCAAGATACTCATTCAAGTTATTAAAACCTAAACAGCCCACGCTGATGAGCAAAGAGGAGTGAGAAAATCAATGTTTCCTGTGTAATTCACATCTGACCGATGATGGTTCTGCTACATGACAGTGCTCAGGGCGTAACTAGTTCAAACAGCTTATACTGGTTCTCTGTATCTGAAAAGGCACATTCAGGTTCGACTTGTCAGCTCTGATATCGTGTAGCCTTTAGGTGAAATTTTGTTGGGAACAAAATAAATACATGATCCGTCAAAGTCGACACCACTCTTTGACATGACGGCCCATGCTTCAGTGACAAATATTACATTTTTCTTGCACTATCCACATCTGTAACTAGGGCTTGGATCAGATTGCATAAAGTTACATGGGTCCTGCATGCACTGACATCTGCACATTTGAAGTGTTAGTATTCAGATATGGTCTGCTCCACCTTTGCCAAATTCCAGGGAAATGAAAATAACAACCTAAAAAATGACCTTTCTTTGTTTACTTGGCTTTAAAGGACTGGTAATTTACTTTCTAGAATATATCAAAATAATATTGATGTGCCTCTGTAACACTGAGTAAAGACGTTTTGAGTACTGAGCCCATTCTTGTCTATTAGCTCCATATGTTTAGCATGCATATGGCCTTTTGTTGGCCACTTGCCAACAAAAAAGAAAGAGGGACATATTCCTCCCACAGAGGCAGAGGGACAGCAGGGCAGAGGAACAAACAGTCAAAGTGTAGGAGCTGTTGAAGAGGCAGCATTAAGGATATGCATAAGCAAGCATCAGTAAACACTACAGCACTAGTTTCTTCATACTACCTGGTTACTAATAAGACAGTAAAGTGTATCACACAGATCTGAACTGATCTGAGTTTGTACATAAATAACCTCTACTGAATGTCCACTGGATGTTTATTTGTCTAGTCAGGGCAAGGTTGTTTTTTCCCCCATTTCACGTGAAAACCCCACCACCAGCTCTTTGGTTGCATTCTTATTGAGCTGGAGTCCTGATTCATAGTCCTGTATTCATCCATAGTCCTGTTTTCACCAGAAAAACTTGAGTACGTGGCACATTATTGTGTATTCTATGGTGTCCTGGTAGCTCAATGGGATATGTTATGGGATATTAGACTGGAATACAGGAGGTGGTGGGGTTGAATCCCAGCCCATCCCCCATACTAGGTGTGTCTTGCTTTTTTGAGCAAGACACTCAGTGCTAGCTCCCTGGGCACCTCCTGTGGCATCCCCAAGGGGGATGTGTTAAATGCAGAAGTCAAATTTCGTTGTATGGAAATGTGATCAATGACTATAAAGCCTGATTATCATTATCTCCTATATTTTGGTTGTTGTCTTTTTCCAGTTTGCTCAACAAAGCAGAACAGTGATAGCACACAATTAAACATATGTTACTAGCACAATTTTTCAAACTGGGCTATTCTAATAAAGTTCACTTTACGTTTTAAGGCTTAGAGAGAGTTCTGGACCCAAAAACACGCTAAACACCAAGATGTAATTATAGGGGCTTAAATGACACTTTAGAAAGAAAGAAAGCAAAGAACTGGACTTACAATTGTCTAGGGGTCAAAGGCTAGGGAGAGTAATAGCTCTCTCTCTCTCTGCAGGAAGGGGTGTGCCAGGGGAAAGGTCCGGTCAATGTGAACTGTGTCCAGTTAGGGGCCGACAGGAGTGGCCCTCAACTGGAGTAGTCACTGGATAGGGCTACACAAGATGGCGAAGGCTGGCTGGAGGTCAATAAAGACTGGATTGGTTACCCAAGATGACGGAACTGACCATGTTGCCAAGATGGTGGCGCCCAGAGTCAGCATGGGTCTCTAAGGTAATGAATAGAGACAGACCGGGGAAAAAACTGCAGTACGTTGCACAAATGCTGAAAACAATTAAATTGATTAGGTGTAAAGAGCACAGGAGTGAGGGAATGACCAGGCAGGAAGTGGCAGATATTTCTAAATAAAACCCGAAATTCAAATATGGATCATGACAGACTTAGAACATGCCTTTGAGAAATGTGTGTCTTTTAAGCAATGAGCAACATGGCCTTTGAAGTCCTGGCTTGTTTTTGTTTTTTTTAAGAGCAGCAGGAGCAGTAGGAGGATGACGCCTATAGATCCACTCTGCATGTTGCCAACATGAAAAGGACAGAATGTACTGTATGTACTTTGTTTCACCTTCACAAACACCTTGTCTACAATAACATGTTGTACCAGGAATTACATGGAACCACACAACGTCCATCTGTCTGTGGATCTCGTCCATTCATTTATCCGTCCATCTGTTTTTATAACTTATTATCATAACCCACATGCATCATGTGACTTGAACTTATCCCTTCGTGTACAAAAACGCACCAACCAATTTTTTTACAGTGCCGCACTGAACAGTCCCCCATCCCTAACACTTGAGATGCTGTACATGCTCTCTATTTGTCCAAATTAAATTCTAGTGCCCATATGGTCACTTGTGGGAAATCTCTCCCTGCACAAGAAGAGACTAATTAAAACTTAAGAGAGGAATCCAAAAGAGGCGTACTAAACAGAGAGCGAGCGGCTCACGCTCATCCACAATAGCTTAACCTCTTCACCACCTTCACTCCCACCACACAAGGACAGGCTTTTCTGATGTCAGCACAGGCTCAACATACAAAATATACTGAAGCAAGCAGGCAACAAAAAGTAGCCCGGGGAATTCGCCATCTAGTGGAACCAGTTAGAGACATGAAATTGAAACTGTCCAAACTAATTAAATTTTTAGCAATGAGTTACTTTGTATAAATTATGTGTGTTACAATAATACGCAAAGTAAAAGACCTTGTATTCCAAGATTTTCTTCCCCATGTGTAGAAAGCAACAATTCACAGTTGCATTAATGCAATGATCCCCCAATTTAACTTAACAGCCTTGTAGTATTGTGAGAAATGTTGACAATGCTACATGCACACTACATTCACACTATACATTATATTCACACAAAGCCTACAGTACTGTATTCACTCACAACTCAGCAGGAAGAAGAGACCTGAGTTTGACTCAGCCACATTGTGTGTGGTTAGAATTTTTCTCTATTAGCAAAACCAGTCTTTGTCTAATCTCAACAAAGTTCTGTGAGTATGTATGTATGTTTCCAGTCTGCAGTTACTGGTCCTACCCACCAGTCTTTCCTCAAGGGGGATTTGCTGGGTTTTCTCTATAAGTCTGTAAGGCCTATGTGGCCTGAGATGATTTTCATTGTGACTGAACTGAATTGAAATGAATCAAATTAGTTATTATACTGGATGTTGTACAGCAATTTTGCATTTTGGTGGGAAAAAAGCCCCCCTAAATGGGTGTGTGTGTATGATAATGACTGTAATACCTGAATGGTTACTGCCACACTTTTAATAATGCATTTTATTTATCAGTGCCTTTCAAAACACCTAAGATCACTTTACATAGCAAAGAATAAGATGATAATTAAAAAAAAATTTTTAATTAAATAATTTAAAAAACTGCATTAGACAATGACATTCTATAAGCAATAAATAAAATATGAAGTTATTTAAACATAATACAGGAGATATCTTGCGGATATCTGGTGGGAGAGAATTATCAAACCTCTTCAATCAAAGCTGAAACTCTTGACTTCACTCACATGTTGAGTGTTTAATTTCAAATTCAAAGTGGGGGTGTACAGAGGCCAAAACTTATCACTTCAATATTTATGTACATACTGTAGCTGTATTTGTGATTGCAGAAACAGAATTTTAGGAGACAGGGCCCTATTTTCCTGTAGGTACAATGCTGACGTTCGTGGAAGTGAATATGGTCATTTATTTTGCACCTGTTTTTGAATTGTTCCTGGCACCAAGCAAACTCGATTGCACCAGTGTGGGAGAAGAGGCCTGCAAGTTAGGTGACACAGTGCAATTTTGGTGCTCATTAATATCAAAATAGCATTTGCAATAGAATCTACTCTACTTTAATTGCAAACTCCATTGGACATGCCCGTAAAATTTTTGCCCAGAGAATTTGGACATTTTGACTGTGCCCAGTTTGAGGAATATAAGGCAACAGGTTGTAATCTGAGTAAGGATCTGTTTTATTACTTATAAATTACATTTTTCATTTTCATGTGGAAAGACATTATTTCATCTTTGAAAAGTTACATAGTCCATCTTTAATTCATGACATCTTTTAAAGAACAGAACTGTCATTCCCCAGAATCAACTGAAAACAAGCACCTGAGCAACAATACAATTCAGCAACTACATCACTGCAGCTATTGAGCTATTGAGAGGAGGATGTTTGAGGCGGGTGGCAGGAAATGGCTTCCTTAATGCTGGCTGATGTTTCAGAGCCAATGTGTCAGTGTGACAAGCTCCTGACTTCCATCTTAGGGTGGAGTGGCTCCCGTTGGAAGTCCAGGGCAGCAGGCGTCTAGCCGATCGATGGCTGGGGAGGAATATGAAGCACGCTCTCACCTCGGATGATAAATCTATCACAGTGAGCCATATGAAGTATGCACACACTGCCCCTGATGTATATGAGCGTGCAGGCTTGATGCCCAAGCAAAGGGATTGATTAAATGGCTATTTTGTGTGTGTGTGTGTGTGACAAGACTATGTTTGTGCACCACACACACACACACACAGCCTCGTCATTTTGATTGAAAGCTTCAGGCTGTTAAGCTGAAATCACGTCTCTCTAAAATTGAAAACATCCTTAACTCAGGGGACCTCTCCTTCCTCCTCCTCCTCCTCCTCCTCCTCCTACACGTCCACCTCCTCTCCCTTTGTTGCAGCAGAGCAGCAGTATCTCCAGACTCCATAACGCCCACTGAGAGCTGTTGTCTGGACAGGGATTTTATTTTCTTCTGTGGACATACTCTAAGCCTCCTGTTGACTCTATGCATAGAAAAACACACATGTATGCTGTCACTTATAATGACTTTGTCTACTGACAGTCCAACTAGATGAGATGTGATTCCTTACTGAAATGTCATGTTTCAGATTGCAACATGAGGCATCTCTCCAGATTCAGGGTCAGCCATTTAAAGCAGTATTAGTGGTTCTCTTATACTGTTCGTGATGGTCGGGTTGGGTAGTGTATATTTCATATGACGCCGTGACAGTTCATCTGTGCAGGGGCAAGAAACATTTGAGCTCCTGTATCATCTTGTGGCAACATTTCAGTTCACAGTGAAACACAAACTCCTGTACCAACCCTCACACCCCGCGACACTGTGAAATGACTTTCTAATTATGCCTGTCGGTGCTGTCAGCTGAGTATTGGAGAGTGAAATATTAGACGCGTCTCTACAGTGCATCTCAGTTACATCCCTCCCTCAATGAGGAACGCATTGGATCTAATTAGTGACACTGCAGTTTTCACTAATACGTGTAAAAATAAAAGAGTGTCATGGCTGAAACATCAAAGTCCTGCTTCAATCAAAACCACTTCCTGCCAAAAATCATACATCCACCGCTTCACATCTCCGATGACTGACTGATGAAAGCTGCCTCCACAGGCCATGCCCACGGCAGTGTCTCCTTTAAAAAAAATGTGATTACATGACTGACAAAGTCTATTAAAACTCTCAAAACACATGTGATCATCAATAAGGCAATGAGTCAGCTATTTAGATGCTTGATTATAACCACTCTATATCCATAAATCTGCATATGCCATTAGTTTAGATGTACATTCATTTCTGTTACTGCTTATGTATTATGAAGTGTTCTCATGGGTGTTCCTGATATACAGTAAATTAATTTGTAGCATGAGCATCATTTACACAACTGATAAATGATGTCTGCAGAGTATAGCAGGGAGGGCTGGAGCAGCAACACTGTTCTGCTGTGAGGGCCTGTTCAAACACAGCTGAGAGAAGAGCTGTGATGAACTAACACCACGCAGCGCTCCAAGCCTGTCTCTGACTTGTTCAGCACAAGACGTGACCTCTGGGAAATGACTCATCCTGCCTTTTATACAGTTCTAATAACTAACATCCCAAAAGTCGAGCGCTCATGAAGAGCATGTAGCTCTTCAGTTGTTTAGCTCTTAAACTCTTTGCTTAACTTTAGTGGTCCTCTGAACGTCCTCTCAGTCAGATTCTAAATATGAGTGATGGGATCTGTCATAAACACAAATCTTCAGTGTTATTATTATAACAAACAAAACCAACCCCGCCTCCTAAAAATGAAGTTTCAATACAACTAATGTGTAGGTCCCCCTCTCCATCATCCCCACTTACCCCCTCCACCCAGGAGTGAAGATAAGAGGCTCCCCTCACTCTATCACCCACACCTCCTGCAGTGATGATATATTACCCCACATTTTTTGTTTATTTTTGATTAATCGATCACAGACATCACTAGTACAAAGGTCTACAATACCTGGTGATTTAAATATGATTTATTCATTATAGACCAACGATACACAAGAGGATCTGTGCCGTAATAGAAACATGTACAGTACAGTACATTTGTATGAAGTGCTGATGAGGTGGGTTTGGTGTAGTTTCCACAGGCTGGTTGTGGTGGGCTAGTCTGGATAATACAGTCCACAGACATTTTTCAGTCCCAGTCCCACTTTGGCCTTGGTGCTTCCAGAAAAAATGTGACAAAAATATTTATTCTTTATCTTTAAAATGCTTTTGTTTCCTAAATCTAACCACACACAGGACTCATATATGCCTGTCATGCAACCTAAACACCTCCAGTGTTAATAAATGCAGTTTTGCATTCATCCTAAAAAATATGCTGCATTAGTACAGGATACAAATGTTGTATAGGAATGTATTTTTTACGAGTCCGGTCCAAACCAGTCCAAGCCAAAACATTTCAAAAAAGAAAAAAAACTTTTAAATCCAGAGCTTTTGAACTTTTCAATGAATGCTGGTCCCTCCATAGGGGCCCTGGATTATTACCTCTTCTACAAGATACCCTGACCTATTGACCCACTTAAACACAGTTTAAAAATGCAACAAGATTTGTTAAAGTGAAATATATTCTTTGAAACTGTAATCAGAAATGCAAAAAATTCTAAAAGCTCTTCTCTGTTAGCGTGTCCATTCAGTGTGTATCTATGTGTGTGGGCTTTCGGTGCACACGTCTTTAAGACGAGTTCATGTGTCTGAGTTAAGCTCTCCTTGGCAAAGCCTTACAGTAAATGAACTGTACACGCTGATCTAAAAGAAAGCCTTTCACATCCTAATCATCCTTCAACTTCTCCACAAACTTGATGATTATGCTCAGTTCTCCTGCTCTGCATGAGACACAGGATATTGGAAAAACTGTGCCATGATTTACAGTCTTCTCAAAAGCCCAGCGTATCTCTGTGATAAATCCACTGAGAGTATGAGTGAGAGGGTGCTGTGCTTTAACTCCAGGCTACAATGAAAACAGACTTCGCAATACATCAATAACTGCACCGAGCGAGCTGAATATTTCAGGGAAATTACTGAGATGTCTTAATATTCCACAAAAAAAAAATGTCAGAATGAGAAGCAGAGTTGGAGAAAGTGAGCTGGCTTGTGCTGCTTTTCTTAGCTCCATCTCCCTCCTCTCATTCTTTTTCGCACATTTCATTTTTCTCTCGCCTGAACCTTTTTTTGATCCTCACCCCGTGGGTCAAACTGCTTGTTTTCGCCTGTCTGATAACGTTGAATAAAAACAGATCTGGAGTCAAGATTACCTGCTTTAAAGGTTTGGGGAAAAAAAGGAGGGTGAGGAGTTAACAGTGCAGGAATAAAAGCAGATTTATCTTCAAAGAGAAACAGGTGCGGCAGTTGTTTCCCTGCATCGGGTCTGTATCAATAGGCCTCATATGCATAACTGTTGTGGCTTTGAAGGTGTCAAGGTAAAAAAAATAAAAAAAATAAAAATAAATCCCTCATTCCCCATTCTGGTAGGCATTCTGGTGCTGTGAGACTGAAGCAGAAGGTCAGTCCTTTCTGTCTGACATTCCTCGAACACAGAAACTCCTGCCATGTGGCCGGGCCGAGGCTCCTGACGATTGCGGGGAAAGAAGAGGATCATAATGGGGGTGACTGATAGCACCGCTCCTCTGCTGGGGGAAAGAAAATTACAAAAAGCTCACTGACATTTGGAGATGGTCTCTGTTGCTTTTATTGTATGTCAAAGTGTGTTAATATGTGTGGAACACAGATTCCCTTAGCTGCTCTGTATGTGGAAGCTGTTTTGTGACTCTGAACATATGCATTTATAATAGTAACTGATTATTTTGCAAAGGGATGATGAAGATTAATATGAACACATTTCATTAAAAAGACAAATTTCTAATGTAAATGTGTTGATGTAACTCTTATGTTGAACCATCCTAAAATTCAATTCAGTTCAATTCAACTTTATTTATATAGCACCAAATCACAACATAAGGTTTAAGACCTTACACAGAATATAAATATATACAGGATAATGTAGAAAACAATGCACTCAATCAGACAACGTTGCTGTGCTGAAAATAGTTTTAAAAATTCACACACTTTCTTACACATGAAAGTGTGAAAAACTAGAGAAGCTTATAGAGGCGTTAAAAAGAACATAGACATTATTTCCTAGTTTACCAAAAAGTAATATTTGTGATATCATATTCTTGATTCAGACCTCACTAAGGTGTGAGTTTGAAAGGTAAATATAGATAAGCTCAGCAGCAAGGTATTGATTCATTATCCCCCCATTGTCCTCTTAAGGGTCGCAGGGTGCAGGTGAGGCGGGGTACAGCCTGGACAGGTCACCAGTTTATCACAGGGCTGATATATAGAGACAAACATTCACACCTATGGACATTTTAGAGTCACCTATCAACCTAACATACATGTCTTTGGACGGTGGGAGGAAGCCGGACTACCTGGAGAGAACGAGAGAACCCATGCAGACATGAGGAGAACATGCAAACTCCACACAGAAAGGCACCCAGGCGGATTGGAATTGTGGATTGGAACTTGCTGTGAGGTGACAGTGCTTATGACTACTACAGCACCTTGCTGTCCTCGCTCTGTGCCAGTGTATCTAAAAGAGGACACTGGATGGTTTGTCTCTTTGATATGCACTGAGCAGCTCCTGGTTTTTAATAGTAATTTTAGTATGTTCTTCAATCCTAGTTTTGAGAGCTCTAGATGTGTTTGTCTATGACATTTTGTAGAATAAGTTATCATAGATTAATTTCATCACTTTTCCTCTTACTGGGTGATTTGCATTGTATGTAACATTACACCAGACCTGAATTAGAAGTGGAATATTAGAATAATATTTATCACAAATAAATACCAAAAGAACACAAAAATCAGATTGTAAAAATATGAAATTGTAAAAAAATGAGTTTTTTATGTGGAAAAATAGGAATGCATTAATTACATGAGATGTGTGTGACACACATAAGGTGCCAGTCTTGAAGGTTGGATGTTCACGTTCTAGCAAATTCAAAAGTAAAAGAAAAAAATCCTTGACTTGCTGGCAACCTCAAGCAACCTGGACCATCTGTCAGAGAAAATCCATCCAGAAAACTAAAATTGTTCCACACTCACTCGTTTTGCAGCCCCGAATTATCGTCCCAGGCATCAAAACTATTTCCAAATAGTTAGTACTTTCAAAGATGAAGCTTTCTACAATGAAAAGAAAGAGTGTGTCAATGTCAGGAACAATGTCATCTGTGAATAAAATGTTAAATATCCTCTTGGAAGTTCAGTGGACACGTGAGCGTCCAAACGAGGGTGCACGTTTGTCTTCCCGTGAGCGTGTGCGAGCAGGAACAAAGTCGTTGTAAACAGGAGCGATGGTAATGATAAATTCTTGTCATAATCTCAGTTTACCTTGGGGTCGTCTCTTTCTTCCTCCAGATAGGGAAACTCTGCGGAGTTCCTTATCATACAGCCAGAGATAACAGGGCTCCAGTACAAAGCAATGATCCTGTCTGTTTGCTGACAAGTGAAGCTGCGTCAATCCCCATGGAGGAATCCCACCTTGTTCTGGGACAGGGAGCATATAATAGAGACAATATAGAGCGTATAGAGAACTCATTTACATGAACAGCTTAACAGGCAGAGACGCTGAAGAGAGAACGCCAAATACGCTCAAGTTTGAGTCAGAAAGTACCTGCACATCCTTCTCATCCTATCTTCCCCTGTGTTCACAGATAATAGTGTTTGTCTAATAATAACCTGCTGGTATAATTACAGTTTTTTCTTTAATGCAGTTTAACTTCAAGGAGGTGACACATTAACCTTTTCACCACAGTCATGTTTTGCTTTTTATGTTTCTTCTTCATGACTCATCTCTGATTTGTCACCGCCGTCACGTTGCGATGTGAGTGGTTTTGAATGGCATCATCACACATTTACAAGGTTAAATTAGGTAAAATGAATAAAACAAAGGATTTAATCACTTCAGTGCAGCTTTTTTGAAATATAACCACCAGTGATGTTAGTTGGAGTCATGGCTCCAGCTACTCATTTTTCATAGCAACTTAAAGCTGCAGTATGTAGATTTTTTTGGAATAATTGTTGTTTTTAGTCGGGATATGCTGCACAACTTATCCTAATGTGGGGAGGTGCTGTCAAAACCTCCTGTGACACAGACTCATAGAACTGTACTGGCAGCAGTGTTAAGGTTTTTGAGCGAGTTGCCCCATTCATGCAAATCATTGAGTTTAATCTGATGTTAGCATGAAATTCCGTTTTACAGCTTGGTTTTGTGGTTATTACAAAGAAATGACCATGTTTATATATGTAATATGTTAATAGCAAGTTATTATTGGTTGGTAAATGTCATATGATTGGTGCCTGCCATTGAATTGAATTTCATTTTCAATGGAGGCACATATTGTTATCACCTCTAAACTGGTCTCTTTATTTATATATATCTTATTCTTCCTTCAACGTTAATGCTGCCCGAACGGACAGAAAATATACATCAAATCGACCGGCTCGGTCCCGGGATGTGTGCTATTACTTTTATTGTCAATACATTAAATATTTTTAATTTTATTAAACTTTTTCCATTTTTTGGTCAAAAAATGTCAGTTTTGGGAGTCATTTCATCAACTTTCCTCCATTCATCCTCATGG